>VYZQ01038628.1:92552-116410 GCA_013400655.1 Mystacornis crossleyi
GGAAAGAAACAAGGTGAATTAATGCTCTTTTAAAAAACTTTTTACAACTGATTTCTAGTGAGGAATGGCCAGTGTTGTTGACATGCAGTTGGATCGTCTTCACATTGACTGATGAATGGACAAATTCCAGGGCTGGAGACAAACGCTGCCTTCCTTTTCCACAACTCATCACTTCTTCCACAGACTACTTAAACCTCCACCAGAAATGACTTGATTCTATATTAGTAGTTTAATTAGAAGTTTCCAAATGCAGGTCACCTTTGGTCTCACCAGCCTCTGAATGGAGAAATTAAAAGCATAGCAACAGGGAAAGGCTTTGAGCTGATTTTATGAGGAGCGCTGCTAACCCTCTGCCCCGGTGTTTACAACACACCAACTGTGCCATAACTGGCCTGAAATACCGAGGCTGTGCCTACATAAAGCAGCTCTCTATAAGCTTACCTGCAAATAAATATATGTATTTTTATCCTAAGATTTTGCAACAAACTATAGAAACAAGAGTGGTGTTACTGGCAAGAGCTGCTGTTTTTAGTAAAGTCATCTGTCTTTGCAGATCAGATGTCGCTTGTGCTTTAGTGATAAGGCAAGAGGAAACAGTTTTAAACTAAAAGAGGAGAAATTTAAATGAGCGTTAGGAAGAAATTCTTCCCTGGGAGGGCGGTGAGGCCCTGACACAGGTTGCCTAGAGAGACTGTGGCTGCCCCATCCCTGAAAGTGTCCCAAGGCCAGGTTAGACAGGGCTTGGAGCAACCTGGTCTAGTGGAAGGTGTCCTTGTCCATGACCGAGGCTTTGGAACAAGATGATCTTTTTTTTTTCCCTTCCAGCCCAAACTATTCAGTGATTCTATGCTTCTTTTGGGGGAAAAGACTGAAGGATTGACCAATTCACATGCAAGGGGGACCTCACTTCTTTCTAGGACTGAAGCCCAGTGCTCCACATGCCCGTACGACTACAGGCAGGCACAGCTCCGGCTCTCAGCACTCAAAACCAAGCTCTTGGCTGGAGGTAACCAAAGCCTGAGTTTATAGCTTGCTCTTCTCAGCCGATCTACCAAAAATGTGTGGCTATGCAATGCTCAATTCAGCTTCCTGTAGGAGAAAAAAGGGCTCATTTTAGGCACTGTAACAAAAGCAAGTAAAGGGCAAATCTGGCTTCAGAGGAGTGTGGGAAACAGAGTATTGGTTTACCGACATCTTGAGCGTTGGGACTGCTCACAAGGGCAGTGTGAGCAGCCCTGGTTCATGTGTCCTGTGTGTCACGGGGAATATGTGCTGTGTAACCCTCTCCTAGGGCAGTCCAAAACATGAGACCCACAGGGTCAGTCACATCCTTTTGGTCCTTGTCTCAGTGACCGGGTAAATTGTTTGCACTAAGTGGGCCTCGTGCCACTGATGGGATGGATGGAGCTTGCCTGAACATGTATAAATGGTCCTGCTTGTTGGAGTTCTATCGTGGAAGAAAAAAGTTCAAACTGTAACCAGGCAGCTGTGGGAACTGAACTTAGGAACTCCCATGTTCCTGACCTGCTGCAGGGAAATGGGAGATTCCCCATCGTTCATGTAGGTATTCAGGCATATTATATGCCCTTTCTATAAAGAAATGTTTGAATTCTGGGAACACAGCTGAAGCCACAGAGCTTTTACAGGGCTTTTTTTCAGAATTACCCATTAAATAAAAGATCAGTTATTCACAGATGTCCACCTGGCCCAGTACTGCATGGGCAGAGGGTGCAGAGGGTTGTGATTCGGGGCTGAGGACAGGCAGCCCCTGGTGATACACCGTGGAGCTGCACAGTCAGTGTTTTGTCGCTGAGGCCAGCTCGTGGAGCTGAGCCGTGGCTGTCCATGCAGGACCGCTCCGCACTGTGGGGATAATGCAGCCCCTGCGTCCTCAAGGGAGAAGTCAAACCATCTCCTGGGTGAGGATCTCACTCTTACCTCCCCTTTCCTTAATCCCTGCTAGGGAAATGCGTTCCCCTCCTATTCCCTGCCCCAAAGCATGGGGCGTTCCACTTCCGCAGTTGAAAACTGTGCCAGGACCCCAGCTATGACAAGGAAAACCCTCGAATTAAAAAGCCGTGACCTCTCTGCAGTGAGCTCAGGTGAGCACCCTTCTCACCAGCGCACTCTCTGCTCTGCTGCCACAGCCTGGGGATGATGGAGACCTGTGGGTAGGGAGGTGGTTGATCTGGAGCTAATCATGCCTGTGGCAAGGAGGGCTTCTCTGTTGCCTTCAGCAGCCAGCTGCTCTCAGCAGCCTCTCTGCTCCAGACCTATCTTTGCTTGTTGAGACATTTCAGAGCCGTAATTTTCTATGTGAGTGGCGGAAATATTTCTATTCCGTTCAAGAATAGGTTCCCCACGGGGCAGGCATTCACCTTACTGGCATATTACACTGTAGCAGAATCAGTGGGAGCACAGTGCCAGCAAAAGCACGTCCTGACTGTAGGGTCAGCAGGGAGATGCTGTAAGGAACCTAGAGTCTGCCTTGCCTTGCCTTCCCCCTTTGAACACTGGGTACAAATGGACGGGGTGTTCAGAGTTTTCAATAACAGCAGCTTTGTCTTCATCCCGAACCAGGGAAACCAGTACAGATACTAAGGCAAGGCCTCCAAGCTCCCCTAGGGACCGTTTTGGGTACTGGCTCAGGCTGAGAGTGGTCACCAACCACTGTCTGGCGGTGGCCAGTCTCTCTTCAAAGATGTCTGTGCCCACAGTGGCTGTGTCGTGGTACAAGGTGACACCTGGCAGAGACGGGGCTCAGTGGGATCACTGATGCCAAGAGTAGAGGAAAACCAGGCTGTTTGTTTCAGCTCATAAGTGGAGATTTAAGACTCCTACAGGCAGCCCGTCTCCAAACTCTTGGTGTGTCACGCTATCAACCATGCACCCTTTATGGGCATTCATTTCCAAAAGTCATCTGGGTGGAAAAAAATTATATATATATAAACATGATCTAAAGAGTGAGCACATTACAAATGGGAGCTGGGTCAAAAAAAGCCCTACTGCAGTGCTTAGAGACCATTCTAAATAGATTCACTCAAAGCTTTGCTATTTCATAAAACATTAAAGGATTAAAATGACTTTAAATACATCTGTAGAAATAGAGGCCATATTTTATGAAAGGTGTCAGGTCTGTCTAATCTCTCCTGTGTAAGATATTCATTTTGCAGAAGCAAAGGCACAGAGATCATTAAGTCCATCTCCAGTGCTAGCACAGACAGCCTTTGCCAGATACCAAACTCTGCTCTCATTAATATTTTAACACTTGAGGTAATGCTGAGAAACTGTCCTTTGTCACAGACACCAGAGAGATTAGGAGTAAATCTTTTCAAAGAGAAGTACTGCATCCTTAGTATCCAAGGATTAGAATTTAAAATTGAACTAGAGCAGTGAGAACTGCAGAGCAAAAATAGAAGTGCAGTGGGACAGAGACCCCGAATGTGTTCGTATTGCTGGTGAGACTGGGGGGATGGTGGTTGCTGGCCTATAAATGTTGATTTGGGGTTTCTTGCAACTCAAAAGCCTTCCGTGACAGACAGGATGCTAGGGCTAGACAGATTCCCGTCTGATCCAACACCGTAACATTTGCACTTCTGGAAAACAGCAAGGTAAAGCCCTGAATACAGGCAGGGCACAAGCAGCCCTAAGGACAGATCAGGAACAGGCACCTTCCGTTTGGGATAAATCTGACCTGGTGCCCACAAAAAATTAACAGCAAAACCTTCAGCTGTAAAGATAGATGTAGAAGCAGAAGGGAATTGTAGAGAAGAGTGAGAGTGTCAAAATCTGGAGGGTATTTCAGAGGTGTAATGATAAAATCAGAAGAGCAGGCCCGGGGAGCTGCATAGGAATGGACTCTCTTGGCATCGGTGGTATGTGACGGGGCATCAACAAAGGTGCAAGGGCCCGGGATGGGAGAGGGAGGGAAGGAAGACGGGGTCCTTGTTCAAGTGCAGCTCCCAAAAGGCTCAGGAGGGATTTGTGCCCAACCATCCCCGTGTCTGTCTTGCAGGGACCCACAACAATGTGCCACCACAGAGCTGCAAATGCGGGAGCATTGGGGCACTGCACAGTGCTGCTGTCACTCACCTGTGGGCACCAGCTCCTTCAAACAGCAGGGCTGGCTCCTGAGTTACCCTAGTGCACCCTCTGAAGCAGTTCAAGACATTTTGAGGGAAAGGCACTGGAGGAATTAGCTACTTGGTAAGGCAAGAGCAGACCTCAAAGGAAGCAGCTCAGAGGGAAAACTAAGAATCAATTGAAAGGGTCTATGAGAGACAAACCAACAGCCTGCTGCCAGGATAACACAACCCTGGGACTGTCTGTCACAGCTGCAGAAGACGGAAGGAGGATTTGGAGGCGAGGAAATAAAAAATGATGAATAGAATAGAACAGTACTGTTGCATTGGAAGGGGCTTTCAGTGATCATCAAGTACACCTGCCTGAACATTCAGGGTTGGCCAAAAGTTAAAGAATATTATTAATGGCATGTCCAAAGGCCTCTTAAACTCACTCTTACTCTCACAGGCTTGGAGTATCGCCCACTTGTCTGGGAAGCCTATTCCACGGTTTGACCACCCTCCCCATAAATAAATATTTTGTGGTCCCGTAAATGATTCTGGTCCTATTTCTGATGGATAGAGGCACCTCATGGCTGATACAGAGGAAATCCCTTTCAGCACCCCAAATTTTCCGATCTCTAACATGGAAATATCAATTCTTCTCCCAAATTAATTCCTCAAACACTCATAAGGCATCTGCACAGAAGGTGATGCGGAAGAAAACGTCGTCGCTCATGCTGAAGTTGCCTCCACAGTCCTACATGGCACCTTTGGGCAAGGTACTGTACCGAGGCTTCAAAGGTCTGTCCATGCTAATGTTAGATGGACAATTTGGACAAAAGAAAATAATGCAAATGTTTTTTATTTGGAGTTTAGAGAGGAAGGGCTGAGTAACAGAGGGCCTGACCGTGAGCACCAGCAAAATCCAAACTCGCTTCCCTTTCAGTAACCCTTCAGGAACATGTGCAGTGTTCATGTGCTAACAAATTTATGTGAAGGGAAAGATTAAATGATTCACCTGGGTCCTACAAGACTGTGGGTACCTGAGACAGCGCCCATATGTACGTAGTTGTCCCAACTGCAATGTCAGTGTTTTTTTCAGCACACCATGTACTATCTCTAAGGTATCACCTTATTGTGCCGATGATGAATGAGTCAAACGAAGGTCTTGAAATGGGACAGATTGGTGCCAGTGATTGGTGCCAAACTCAGGGAACACCGAAGGATCACAGAGACAGCAATATCTGCATGATGCAGGATGCTCTTGAGAGATGCCAAAGCCATGGGAGGACAGTTAGGGATAAGACAACGGATGTCCTACCACAGGGACAACGGAGGGGACAAAAATAGCAGTTACATGCAAAGATAGCACTGCAGTGCTTGCGTGTGTGGCTTTAAAAAAAAAAAAAAACCAGATCTGAAGTGTTTTGGTATATGATCTTGTAATGACTTTCTTCCCCATGCATGTTTTATGACCTAATTCATTTGCTGCTGGTGAGCTGCAGCTAATGGGCACACGCTGCTTCTGTGGGGCAAGGCACAGTGTGGGAGAAGAGGAAGCAAAAAACCCAAACCCAAGGCAGTCTGAAAAGCATCTGAGCGAAGCAAAACATATAAATGGGGAAGGTGAGCACGGAAGCTTGCAGACTGTAAATGAGGAGCTCTAGGAAGTACGCAGGTAAGAGGCGTGGAAATAAAACCCACCAACAACACTGAATAGCAGCACCATTTTGGAAGTGTTGCTGATGTCCTGCACGGGCTCTGCATGAGTGAATGGAGAGAGATGGCTGCCATTCAACAGGGCATAGAACCACTGTTGCGAGATTTAGAAGATAGTTATATGGCTTTATTTTCCCATCCTAGAAGGTCAGCCTGTCAGATGAATGATTTTAGACTGCCCTAAAGTGAGTGGTATTGGCATTTGGCCACCAGTTCAGTAGCAACCTTGAACTCTGCTTTCTCTTCCACTTCCGGTGAAGCAGATTTATTCTCAACTAGCCACAGATTTGAAATTCAGTATTTATTTGTAGTACGCCTGGTTCCTTGGGCAGTGATGCTGGGATCACCAGAGGTTTGTTTTGGATTCCACATTGATTCCAAAGGAAAGGTTGGATGTGTCAGATTCCTTCTGGTCACATTTGCTATGTGGTATAAACAAGAACTGTCTGTTAGCAGTCAATGAAAATACCACTGAGGTTGCATGAATATAGCTAATAGCTGTGTTAATAAATGCCATTAATAAAATAAGAACGAATATTGCAGCCAGGTCTGAAGCTATGTAAAAAATGCATTTGCTTAATGGAATCCATTTCTGACTGAATGGGACTTACTATAATCCTGAAAATCCATCTGTGTCCTATTCCTGATGGGCAAGTATTTGCAGCTCAGCTTTTTAGGATATATCTGACAAGATCTGGTTGGCCTTTTTCATAAGTGGGTTGATGGGAGATGTTGGAGGTCACTTGCAGCCTTTCATCCCCTTTGGAGATGGGAACAACAATGCAAGTCACCCAGCAGTTGATGCAAGGTGTGCACAGAGTTTGCTCCACCCATGCTAGAACATAATTCAAGCATCAGAAGAAATATACACTACACCAAAGCAGATGAGATGCCTTTTTCTTTACATTGTGAGGGAACAGTATTTCCAGAGGCATACACAGAGCGTATTTGGTGCTGCTATTTACCCCGTCTGACACCTTTTGCTGGAAACACAGGGAACTCTGGGCTAACTCCCCTGTATAGCAGCACTGGGGCCCCTGTATATCTTTGATGAACCCATGGCAGTCCCACTGAAGGGGACAAGCACATTCACTGGAAACACACTGACCATCCTACCGCCGGGGTTTGTAGTCCTCCCCAACAAAAGAGCCTCAGAGAACACTAAGCATCATCTACATCCCCATTTTTTTTTCTATTTCCATATGGTAATGTCAGATGCATAACTGTCTCAAAGCTACCTGCCGTCCACACAAGGACTGCTTCCCTGCCTGTGCCTTTTAAATGATCAGGCTCATTATCGTGTTGTAGTGTTTTTCCAATCTGACAGGCATAATTTCATCCACCAGCCAGCAAGAGTTACTAATTGCTTTAGTACCAAATCATACTTTCTGGAATTGCCAAGGTGGGATAGGGATGTAACTAACAGCTAATGGACAGAAGTTCTTGGATTTAGAAACATCACAGAATGGTTTGGGTTAGAAGAGATCTTAAAGATCATCCAGTTCGAACCCCTAGCATGGGCAGGGACACCTTCCACTAGACCAGGTTGCTCCAAGTCCCATCCAATCTGGCCTTGAATACTTTCAGGGATGGGGCAGCCACAGCTTCTCTGGGCAACCTGTGCCAGGGCTCCCTCACAGGGGAGAATTTCTTCCAAATATTTAATCTAAATCCCCAACTTGCTAAATAAATTTGATTTGATGATCCTCTTGGGTTCCTTCCAACTCCAGGATATTTCATATTCTCTGAATTCTAGCAGAGGTAATGCATGGAAAGCAGGTTTATGATATCAATATGTAACTGGGATTCTGCAGTGATCTCTTTTCAGTGGGTTCAGTTGAGTTGCATAACCTGTCCCGTGATATAAGAATCATCCGAACTGTGTTGTCCTGCCGGCAGCTGACGGTGTGAGGAGGAGGTTATTCAGTGCTTGTGTTAAATCTCCATATGCTGGCCAAATGCTTTTCTTGGAGCACAAGTGAATCAGTGCTGCTGTGATCTGCTAATTGTTTTGACACCATGGGAGTTGAAAAGCACTTGGCTCCACTGAACACTCGGTTCCACTGAAATGTGTGTTTTAGTTAAATGACCCCAGGGATGATCAGAGTCAATTTTCCTGCGTACGTCTGCTGCCCTGGCGCTTGAGGCGGTTCTGGTCAGTGCTATAGAAAACAAGTGAGTATTTAGTTAGTTCTCTCTGCACTGCACACAAAGAGTAGGAGAGCCTTTTCAGAGCTGGAGGCTCCAGCTCAAGGAGCCACTTAAACACCAGCCCTAACGAGGACAGCGCTTGAGTGGATCCATGCTTATCTGTAAAGCACGTGCTTGAGTTTCACTAGTCTGTGTGGGGTTCACACCCAGGTTTAAGCATCGGCACATACTGAATTGCTTTTCCAAGATGTTTTCCAGAACCACGACCTAAGTGAGAAAAATGAGTGTGTCATTTAACCGCGTTTGAATATATTGCTGCTGTCTTTGCAACTGCGAGGAAATCCTGATGAACTTGGTTTCCCTGCAGGTCAGATAAATTACTTTCCACTTATCCCTCTGCTCTCTTCTCAGATAACCAAGGAAGCAAAGGACTTTTGCTGTGACAGACAACCTCCATTCTCTGCTCCTTCCGGTGTGGGTTGAAGGACAGAAGAATGTTTGCTCTCGGAAAGAATTTGTTTCAGACACGTCCATTAAAATCAGTGTGTTGCTACTTCCACAGCTGACTTGTAATGACTTCCAGGAGTTCCTCTCCCAGAAGCAAGATCAAATGTATTGACTTTTCTTTCCTCGCAGCTTTTCAACACTGGACAAATGATTGTTTTGATAATTAAACTTTTGCTAATGGAAGGCATAGTGATCATAAGGAAAGACTCTTTCTCTACGCCTGCTTGATGAACTTGCAGCCTGTTGGGGAGAAGATATTCATTGTGAGTGGGAAAGTGTTAATTAGGGACATTTTCAGTTTAAAGACAAAACTGGGGAATTAATGAATCTACCCTGCCTGGTGTGCTACCCTGTTTTGCCTTTCGCTGCGCTACTTTATGCAGTAGTCAGAATCAGCTGTTTCTTACACTGGATAAGGTGACATGGTGGAATTAGTGCATGGGGAAGTCTTCCACAAGATCAAGGGAATGGACTGCCCAGGATTCAAATCAAAGGTGGGGTGAATTAACACCAGCCCAAGATAGTACAGTAAAGAGTAGGGAAAACAAGGATTTAGAAGGGATCTTGCTTCTTACAGTGGTAATGTATATGTCAAGAAATTGCAGAAGTGTTTAGGAAGAACTTCCCTTCTGGTACAGCTGTGAGACACCTGGATGCAACCACTGCAGGCAGAATCCCTGTGTATTATCGTAGGACCCAAGGCTATTTTGCACTGAAGATGAAGTGCAAGAAGTTCCCTTTCTGCTCTTGCCTTTGTTACTCTGCCTTGGCAGAGTGAGGCTGGGGCCAGCCCAGCGTGGGCAAGTGTTCAGGTACTGCGAGCACGCTCCAAGGGTCCACAGAAACCATATGCAGTGGGAAACTGCTGCTCCAACCTGCCTCGTGAGATCAGTGCGGTTCTTTTCAGTCTTGTTTCCAGTCTACAAACCTTGGGAGTTTTCTACATCCGTGTGATCAACAACCTTGGACTCTCTCCGTGTCCTTGCATCCCTCTCTGAAGCACTCGGTGTCCCTAGGAGTGCTCTAGCTGGGATGGGGAGCAGAGCACGTCCTTCAGCTGCTCTTGGCCATAGGTACCCTGCTTTCAAGGGTTGAGATAGAAACACCTTTACCCAGAAGCTGCAAGCAGGACTTACCATGGATTAGGAGCACAGAGAGCCCCATTTGCTGAATCCCAGCCCAATTTCCTCCATTCCTTTCTCTCTCCTAACACACAGCACATTAGCACAAGCCCTCACTGCATCCCATCACAGAGATACCCAGTTCTGACCCCTTCTTTCCCAATAACCACACCTCAGCCACCAAAGCTGTATGCTAGAGTCCCTCAAGCCAGGAAATCCCTGCTTCCCTCTACCTCCTCCTGCAGAGACTTAACCTTTTCTAACCCCAACCATCATCTTAATTAGGCCTCTCAAGGGGAGGTTACCTGACCAGTATGACTCGTTTCAACCTCTCTCTCGACCTGGTAGTGGTAGAAAATCTTCTCAACCAGAGTTATCCTGAGACATTTACCAATACTCTCCTCAGATGGTCTGAAAGCTGAAACAAAAAAAATATAGACTATAATCAAGATGATTTTTTATTTTAATACCTAGCAGTGAATGTAATTAATTATTGGAAGAATTTTCAAAAGTTAAGGTGGATTTTCCTATCACTGGAATTATTGAGGTCCAGATGGGATGCTTTTCCATGCTGTGGTTCTAACAGGAATGAGTCCAGAGAAGTCCTGGATAATCCTAATGACCCCTTAATGTTTATGAGACCACATCAGTACTGACCTTTAGGAGGATGTACCGATCTGGATTTGACTCCAGAAGATGGGCTCTGAAGTTGTGAGATGCTGCTGCATGAGGCTCACAGAGACAGGGGCTCCAGGGGGAACGTGGCCGAAGAACATGTCCTGTTCAACGCTTGGACCTTCATAAGTTAATGAGGGTTTCTCCAGACCCGTAGAAACAGATGGGTTCCTGAAAAACCTACAGGCCAGCAGCAGTGATGCTAATTAGAGTCTTTATGCCAACAAGCCCCTTATTCTTAGGCCTATCTGTCGTTTGTATTTACCGATTTACTTCGGCTCTTTCTTTTCAGGAGGTTAAAGAGGCAAAGCATCTTCTTCCTGAGCCCAAGCGGATCTCCTGTCTCATTCGCTCTCACACGTCCCCACAGTGTTTGAGTTTCCAGTTGCTAATTTCATCAGGAACTAGTGAAAGCCTGATGTTATTGCCTAAGAGTAGGAAGAATTGAAACACAAAGCTGTGGAACGGGATGACTCAGGGGCTGATTTACCGGTAGTTTCAGTAAACACGTGTTCACAGGCACCCCTTTCTACCTGTGGGTTTTCTTGGCATGATGGAAGGTGACACGAAATGAAAGAGTCTCAGTTGCAAGATCTCTTCTGATGCAGGGACAGATTAAAAGAAAAAACCCACATTGTCCAAGCAGGATATCATTTACGGGGAGAGCAAACTGCTATAAATGAATGAGGACACCTTGTTCTGCATGAATCACATCTCTGTTTCAACTTTGCTGCCTCTCTGCTCCAGCCCCCTGGAAACATTTTTCCTTAAAGACCTCTTGACACTGTCACTGGCTCTGCAGATTGCTCGTGTTTTGTACACGGGAAAAGTCACTTTTGGAGGAGCAGTTAGGTGAGAGTAGATAGACTTTTCTACACTGAGGAATAACTTCTCATAAATCTGCCGGAGCGCATTCATTCGTCTTGCAAGCTCTCCTCAAGCCCCCCGTATCTATGCTCATCAAGGTCACAGCTGCTTCAATGTGCAGAGGGAGGCTGAGCCAGTCACTGGGGAAACACTGATTTGTGATCCTGTATTGCAACAGCCCGAGCAATTAATATGATCAGAATATCCCATTCCATGTCATTATTATAGATCTTGCAATATTTATTTCATTACTAAGGACCTAAAAGATGCAAGGGATAGCAGCAGCTCTGCATACAGCTGCAGGTGGGAGAATCCTCATTTGTCTCATCTGCCTCTGTGCCCCAAAATGAAGAGCAGTTCTGACAGGAGGGGCTGATGGATATTTCAGTAAAGCCTCAGGTATCTATTGCTACTTTCCACCTGAAGCATAGATGATAAAGGCCAGGGCTTCAGGACAGCTGCTCTTGCACGGACTGAGAACATAGAAACACAGTATCATGAAACCTGGGTACGGTTGGGATCCTGATCGCCTTCCCTCTGACTTTATTGTCCCAATGTTTTCCATCTGAGGGAAGTGTTACCCCAGGAAAAAATCTGGCTTTGAGATGGCAAACAGTCTCCTCAGCTCCTTCACTCTCCTGCAGGGCTGCAAGGACAGCCATCCTCTGGGATACCTCCATCGACCAACATCTGTCGTTTCTCGTGGTGCCCAGTGAAAAATGCTCTCGGCAAATAAGTCTAATAAATTTAACCTCTTTCTATCCCTGTTCTAAGTATCATCCTGAGCCAGTGAATCATCCAGTACCTCCTTTCTTCCTCAAGGCTTGTCTGGCCAGCTCTTTTCCTCAGCTAAGCAATATGAGTTAAAGCAGATGGAAAGGAAGTGTAAGTTAGCATTCATTCATTGCTTATGTACAGGCTGTCAAAACTAATGAAATTTTATAACAGACGGGCAGCAATCAGCTTCTCGGTGTTATTTATCTTTGTCACTCCTGACTCGTCATCCTGGATAATTCTTCATTCGTCTTTAAAAATGCCAAGATGACTAAGCACAGGACCCATCTACCCAGAAAACTAACAACTTGTGTGAGTGCATGGAGATAATTAATAATCACCTGGCTTGAGTGATGAGTGACTGCCAGGCAAAATATTCTCCCTCTCTCCACTGATTTCCCCCAACCTACTTCCCCTCTCCCACTGAGCTTTCCCAAACTCCAAAAACATCTATTCTTGAGGGTTTTCCCCCTCCCCCTTCTGCCATGTCTCGTCAAACTGCAACAGATGTTTACAAAGACATTCCTGGGTCTGGAGGCACTCATGGATCGCGCAGTGGGCACACACTGCCTCCTGTCCCAGCTTACAGGGGAAGATGTGGTGGTGCTATGGCATTTCCCAGACCCCAGGGACACTGCAGAGGAGAAAGCCACACTAAGAATAGCCAAAATCAGGATTGTGCTCCTCCATTACCAGCACTGGGTGCTTTTCCCAGGGCTTGGAGAAAGGATCCCTAAGCTCAGGGTGTCTCCCACTGCTCCGACCGGAGCAGGTGTTATTTGTTCAGACAGGGACAACGAAATCTCTGAGGAAACAGCACCAGCCCCTAGCTGAGGATCTAATTTAATGAGCAGCCACCTCAGACTGTAATGGGTCTGGACTCTGCCATCCATGCTTGGCAAAGCGAGTAATCTGGCTCTGGATCTAATACAAGTGCCTTCAGCACATTTTATTTTGAGTTCTATTTCCAGAAGAGACCCGTGAATGTAGAAAGCCAATTTGCCCTGTGTTTAAGAGCCGTTCTACTGTTTCTTTCCAGTGTGAACATTCAACCAAGGCCCTTCATCCCCGTGTATTCCCAGCCCCATCACATCACATGGCCGTGCATCAGTAGAGCCACGATCATCCCTAAAACCACAGGTTCCGATAACCCAAGACCCCAGGCACCCATCCCTCTTCCAGTATCCACTGTCCTTCCCTGGCTCACCAGGACCTTCAGCACCCCATTTCACTGCCAGCCCTCCTCTCACACCACAGACAGAAGATGGGAGTTAATCCCAGAAGAGCTCGAGACCGACCAGGACACCCAGCCCAAACGATGGGTTTGTGGAGGGCGGACTTTTGTAACTCATTCTAATTGGCCGTGTGGACTGAACAGCAGATCCCAGTTGCCTGTGCTTACAAGGTTTAATTTTCTAATTGAAATTTCATAGAAAAGCTGCACCTTTCTGATTAGGTGCCCCAGCATTAACACTTTTTGTCTATACACAGACATCTGCCCTCCGGACTAACCTTTCTGGAAGCTGCATCAACAAAGTAATGCTAATAAAAATATCCATCTGCGCTTAAAGATAAACAAGGCATTAATACACCAATCTGCATCTTAGATTATATTAGAGTCAACTTTAGTGATATTACACATCTGTTAGGATGTATTTCCCACCCAGGCGAGCTCGCTCTTGCTTTTTTAAATATCTTAGTACGAAAAAATGTGAGAGCATTTCCCTGGGAGCCTTTTGCGTGCGTCACACTTGCGACCAGCCCTGCTCCGAAAGCCCTTTTCCCTGAGACGCCCTGCTGGGACGGGGCTCGGGGATTAGGGTCTGTAACCTAAACATTATTGTACTTTAAAGTAAATGTTCCCCCTCTCGCTCTACTTGGGTTTCAGAGCCTCTTCAAAGGGCTGTTTTCTTCCCTTCCTTGGCAGCAGGCGAAGAATATTTCAAACCCCGGAAACCAGACACTTTGCTGAGCTCCTGCAGAACTGTGTGTGTGCCTGGATGGACCCAGGAGAAACACGGTGCCCAAATCTTCTCTGGCACTGCTGGGGCTGGGCTTCCCAGGCTTTCCAGGCTGGAGTCACTAACTCTGGGGTTTTTTCCTATGCCACTGCAATGCATAGTAAGTGAGAAATAGGGGAAGGGGACACGCTTCAGTTTTGACCTCATTTTTTGTAATAGCCCCCCTCCCCCCCTCCCCAACAGAAGGAAAGCTGATTTAACATGTTGGCAACCTTATCTTAAGAAAAACGATAAATCTGTTTCTCCCCGCAGTTCTTCTAAAAGGGTGGTCTTATCCTGTTATCCATGCTTGGCAAAGCTGTCTGGAAGTTGAAGCCTGGAATTCATGGGATTGGGATCTAATTCTGCCTTTCTCTTTTCCAGTGCACCCTGTCCACACACGTAAAATGGGAGGAGGAGCCACTGCCTGTCCTCCAACCTAAAGGGAAGCTTAGCTGATGAACAGTGAATATTTTTATCCTTGCCAAGCTTTAGAGCTGGGGCTGAAAAAACAACCCAGAAGTATCTCTGTCCTCACTGCTGGCCCTTTGGACAAAAAGCTGTTTATTCATCATCTGAAACCCAAGTGCTAATTACAGACAAATATCAGATAGAGCCAAACAAGGGGTGAGGACACCCTGAGCTGTACGAGGTTGCTCTGTGCCTGTCCGAGCAGAGGACACGTGTCTCCAGCAGGGACACAAACTTTGCCTCAGTAGGGTGTTCCAGCATCACCAAAGGCTCCGGGGCATTTGTTTGCTCCCAAGTAACAAGAGATAGGCCAGGAGGAAAGGGTCTCGAGTTGTGCCAGGGACAGTTTAGATTGGATATTAGAAAGAGCACCTTCACCAAAAGGGTTGTCAGGTATTGGAACAGGCTGCCCGGGGAAGAGGTGGAGTCACCATCCCTGAAGGAATTTAAAAGAGGTGTAGATAACTTGAAACGACCAGGAACTGCAGCAAATCCAATACACCGTGGACACATGCCAGGATCTCACACGTTCGCCTGGTTTACCTGCGAGCAAAGGAGGGGTTGCATGAGCTCATTTTGTGGTGTGGAGATTTTAGTGTTATCTGTTACTGCTCTGTATAAGACAAAGTGCAGCTGTCGAGATACCTGAGGAGGTTAATAAGTGCATTGAAAGATGCCTGCAGTATCTGTGAGCTCTCCAGGAGGCAAGAGAAAGTAGGTAGCAAAATCTTCTGTTTCTGCATCATGCCTCTTAACACAATCTGATGTTACTTTCCCATCTGGAGAGACACCACTCACGTATTTAATTTTTAGCGTGAAAGAGGGTGTCGTGCTGCTGCGTCTCAAAGGCTGCCTTTCAGAGGAATGCTCTGGAGGGGAGACGGCATCTCACAGGAAGCAGCAGATTGGAAAACCAGAGCATCTCAGCTGAAAAAAAAAACGAAACCGTAACACCGGTTTCCATGACAGAAAATTTTATTAGTCTTGCTAACGTTATTATTAGAGGAAATTGAGAGCCCTTTGGAACACGTGACTCTCTGAAGTCTTTCAAAGAATATTTACAAAGTCGCCAACAGTGATTTCTGACCAGCTGCCAAAGGGAGAGGGTGACAGAGCCATGCGAAGTCTTGTGGGACTATGATGGGGAGATGGTGGGGTAGGAGGGAGCCATCAAAATGCCTCACACCATCTCAGCTGGGCTCTACTCCCTAAGCCCTGTGGGTGCTGTTGCAGGAAAGGAGTTAAGATAGAGCCGGAAGGGAAAACACAGCCTGTAAGTAGGTCCTGCATCATGGTTTGTAAGGCTCGGCCAGCAAACCCTGACACAGGAGGGCAGCCATACCTGGACTTGTGTCACCTGTAGGTCCTTGTGCTGCACAGAGACCAGGTCCTGGCTCCACAGCTCAATCTCCTGATAGATTGTTTAACGAGGGAGATTTCTAAAAGCTACTTTCCTTCAAAGGATTAATTTGTCTTTTGATGCGGCAACACTGACGAATGCTGCTTTCCCTATCGCATTCAAACACACACCATTTTAGAAGTTAATAAGCCCATTTGCTGCCAAGTAACTGGGGTTTTTTTCTTTTCAATTTCACTCCGTCAGGATGATAAGAGGTTTAATGTCTTCATGGCTTCTCCTCCTTCCCTCAGTGGCTAAATCAGGTGTAACTGTCAGCGCAGAGAGCAGCACTTTTTCCCTGTTATGCAGCCATTTTTCCCATTTCCTCAACGTCATCTCCTCCCAAGCTCGTGCTGACGACAGCAACCGTGTTGCTGTCACTATGTGTGATCTGAAGGGTGATATTTTCATCTGCCACAGCCTCTGGTGAGCTAAGAGGACAGTCCAAACCACGAGAGCTTGTTTGTCATCTCACAGGGTGCAGTGTCCTGACCGAGCAAGGACAGCGTGGTAGGGGGATCGCTCTTCTGCTCCCTGAAATGTCGTAGAGCTTTGGAGGAATATTTTGGCACAAGGAACCTGCTGTCCTCGCCTAGCACCAAAAATAGTAACAAGTCAGTATTTGTGGAACATTTCATCTTACGCCTACAGCAGGAGAGGTTCCGTGAACGTCTCGGATGCTTTTGCACCGCTGGTAATGGTAGAGGACCAGCACCTGGAGGATTTCCGCCTCCAGAAAAGAGCCATGGGACCCTTTAGGTCAGGAAAGATGTCTAAGATCGTTGAATCCAACCCTTGACCCAGCACTGCCAAGTCCACCACTGAACCATGTCCCCAAAGTTACCACATTCAAGTGTTTTTTGATCACTTCCAGGAATGGTGATTCCACCACTGCCCTGGGCAGCCTGTGACAATATCTGACTTCTCTTCCAGTAAAAAAAATTTCCCTAATGTCCAATCTAACCCTCCCCTGGCACAACTCAAGGCTGTTTCCTCTTGTCCTCTCCCTTGTTCTGTGGGAGCAGAGTCCCAACCCCACCTGGCTGCACCCTCCTGTCAGGGAGTTGTGGAGTGTGAGAAGGTTCCCCCTGAGCCTTCTTGTCTTCCAGCTGAGTCCCCCCAGCCCTCCTTCAGCTGCTCCTCCCGGGACTTGTGCTCCAGACCCTCCAACAGCTGCGTTGCCTTTGCTTAGGTGTTCCAGCACCTGGAGGAGTCCAAGGAAATCACAAGGGCTGGTAGAAAACAGCTATGGAATTGCTGTGGTTGCTGCGTGTGCCTGTGCCACTGCTCTAAACTCTGTTGTGTGAGAAGACTTGGCTCTGCAAAGCAGAATATGAACCCTCTGGTTTGGACCAAGAAATTTTTTTTTTCAGGCTTCAAAGGATGGAGACAAAGCACAAACTCAAGATTCATATATTTATTTAGGGAAGGAGTTTCTCTCCCGTTTGTGCTAGCAAAACATGCAAGCATCATCTCGGGCAAAGACTAAAAGCTAAACCACAGATCAGCTAAGTCAGCAGAAGATTTTCCATTGATTTTCCTGGGCTTTGCGTCAGGCTTTAAGAGTGAAAAAATGTGATTAATAAGATGAGTCCAAGGAAAAAAAGATAGGGTTGGAGGCAGGAAAAGGATTATGACCAAGGGCTGTAAAACTTGAGAGCCTTCTCACCACAAACGCTCAGTAACTTTAAACCGTAACTTGGCATCTGGATACAGCATCTTTCCAGACACAAAAAGATCGGCTTCCCAAGTCCACGATTCCCAGTTTCCCCTGTCGGTTTTGTTCCAGCATGCACAACCTTCTTGGTTTTCATCTGATGCACATGATGATTCCAGAAACAGTAAGCTCTTTTTGTATGGTCTGGGTTTGTTTGGGGTTTTTTTCCCAAATCAGAGTTCTGAAGCCATTTCAGTTGTCTGCAGCAAGATCACAGCCAGGCACTCGGTGCAGCAAGGCGGAATTGCATCGTAATCAAGATCTGTTCTCTTCATTTGAATGCATCAGTGCTTACACCAGAAGATTTTGACTGTAAAATATATGCTCTTTTTTATCCTTGAAATAATTTTAATCTTTCTTTTTCACTCGCCACTTTGTTGTTCACAAAGCTCGCTTTTTTTGCTGCATATTTCAGCAGAATGCATTAAAGTGAAGAGAGATAACAAGACCTAATAACCCTCTTTATCGCAAAATAAATAAATAAAAGAACAACCCTTCCATTTAGGTGTTGCAGATATAATTGAATGTTCCTTTGAAAACTCTTTGATCAGAGTAACTTGTTAAACTTTTTGCTTTTGTCTCAAATGTAGCTTCTGGTCTTTTCATGTCGGCTGAAAAGCTCAGTTACTCAATTCAGCTTTATCTCATTATTAGTGATTAGCGGGAGTTTTTTGAGGATTGCTTCTCTGTGCCTTGTGGAACTTCATAACACCAGGAAAACCCTTACCTGCCTGAGAGAGGAAGGCTGGCACTGAAACGGGTGAGAAGCGGCATTTTGGCCGCCACTTTCACCGCAGTAGTAGAATATAACCCGCATTTATTACCCGAACACTACTGCGCATGCGAAAAGACATAAAAGCACGCTTGCCTCCAGGTCTTGGCAGGTTTACTGGGAACGAAATATTTATCTTGGAAAAACCGAAGTCTGACAATAAAAAGAATTTCTGTAATATAAAATGAATACACGCTTTGTTATCTGTAGGTCAAGGCATTACCAGGAAAGGACAAACCGTGGGTTCATCGTGCACCTTGCCCTTGGCCATAGTGACATTCTCCAGAGGAAAGGAGAAGAAACTTGCAGTAGATAACTTACTCAATGATCTGTTTCAGCAGTTTGTTAAATAAAAAGCCCATCAAGTCAGCTTAAGATATTTCAAGATTGATTTTTAATTACTTCATTATTCAAGAGCTCTCCAATTTGTTCTAGATAAACTCAAAACCAGAGAAACACCACAAATAATGACTGAAGAGAACAAATCTCCTGGCACTCAGGGTCCCAAGCCCAGCTCCACCACCCCACAGTAAAGAAAACTGGCCTCTTTCAGCAAGAGTTACGGGAGCCCCTAGGTGCTACTAGACGCATTTTGGAAATAACGCCGTCATGGCTGAAGTTTTTGTAATGCTCCTTTCTGGATTCATGATTTCTTTTATTAATAGCTTGACTTTTCTCCTCTATCCCTACTTTTCCCCCTTTCTTTCCACTTTTCCTTGTGTTCCTTAACATTCTAAATTAAAAATACATGCCTACTTATTTTAAACCTCTAAATAGCAATCCAAAAAGTTATGCTCAGTAAAAATCTCCAAAATCAGATTACTTGGAGTTTGGAATAAATGGGTTTAGCATATAAATAGAAAACTTTAGCACCTTTCAAGAGTTCCATGCATAAATACCAGCATGGAGGGAAAAACCAACTCGCTTAAGTTTACACGCAAGGTGCAATTTGGGTGATGAGCCAGCATTCTTACACCTTTCACACTGCACTCTGAATCCAAGATCACAGGCCTCTCTGCAAAAAGCACAAATCTCTGCTTCGGTTGTATTTTTAGAAAGTGATTTAGTGTTCAAGAAGAATCCCTTTCATCCTCAGAGCTGGGGATGTGACGCTTTCATGGCTCAGCGCTGGCTTGCCCATATTAATCCTCCTTTTGATGAGTAGCTTTGCCCAGAGGATGACAACTTACCGAGGAATAAAAATTTGGGTTTTTTCCTTTCTGGAGTAAAACCAAACCTTCGTGAGAGGCCTGCAGTGGCAGGTGGGTGGTGAAATCGCTGCATTCAAATCAGAATCAGAAACATAGAACGGTTTGGGTTGCAAGGAACCTGAAAGCTCACCCAGTTCCACCCCCTACCCTGGACCTGGTTTCTCCAAGCCCCATCCAGCGTGGACTGGGACCCTCCCAGGATGGGGTAGCCACAGTTCCTCTGGGCAGCCTGTGCCAGGGCCTCATCACCCTCACAGAGAAGAATTTCTTCCCTGTATCTGACCTAAATTTCCCTTCTTTCAGTTTGCATTCTCAGCTTGTATTCTCTCAGAACTCTAAATAAAAAATAGTTTCTTTAGATGTCCTGCTATCTCAGGACATGGTATTCTGGCTTTTTGCTTAAGCCTTTTGCCCACAAAAAGAGGCCTTATGAGTTACGAGGTTTTCAAAACCCGCATAATAAAAACTGTGATTCAATTCACTTATGGGGTTTCTCTTTTTTGTATGCTCTCAAAAGGGGAAAATCAACAGGAATAATTTACAAAAGTGATTGAGTGACTCGTAGAACTACCGTATATGGTCAGTCTGACAGATTATATTGTTTAGAGTAAATTTTCCTAGAGCCAGATTTTGCTTCATGTGTGTGTCAAGCCAAGTTTGGCCTTACGCTTGTTTTTCTCCTAGTTTATGCAGGCAAAGAGGGTTTGAGTCAAAACTTGGCAAGGTCCAGGGAACCTGGCGAGTCCCTCTGCATTTCTGTGCTTGCTCAAAGCATCACAGAACTATTTTCAAGACAGAGAGTTTGAAAGAGTTTGGCTGCTGATATTCAAATTTACAAATAGGACTTTTGTTCAGTGGTTCATGATTTACACGGGATGGATCATGTTTTCTAACACAGCCCCAGTCACATGCGGTACATCTGAAAACACAGCCGGTTATTTGACAGTTTCCCTTCTGCATTTGTAATGAAGCCAATGCTGGCACTAAGTCTTCGATAGCTCTTCTTTCCAGAAATAATCACACACTTTAGCACAGAGAACGGTATTCCCAAGGACGATTACAAAAATAAGGACAGGGAATTTCTGTATCTGGAACTGGCTGATGTGGGCTTCAGCTTGCTTTTACAGCTTCAATTTAGAGCAGGGACAGTGGTCTTTACCTCCTGAATTTTCTAATACTCAGTGTGTTAATGGCCACAGGGTGAAACACAAGCAGGTCACGGAAGTGAAGGCTGTTAACAGAGAGGGCATTTCTGAGCAGCCCACCCTGGACGCCCACACTCCCACCTCCCTTCTGCACGTCACTACGAGGCGTGACCCCACAGATGGTTTCCAGCACCGACCTATTCAGCCGAGTGCCTCGGGCAGTGTGACGCGTGCCTGCTCCGCGGATGTCACCCAGCAGCAGTTTTTGCACCATAACAGTTTTCGGAATAATCCGTTTTCTTCTTAATTGCCAGTTTAGCACTGCCAGTGGTTCATCCTCTGTGGGTTTCACACACTAAGGCAGCGAGGGGAACAGAGACAGCAAAGCAATCCTACAGGAGCAGCTGCTATTGCTATGGAAGGAAAGACACATTGGGGTGATGGAGAGGAGCACGCAAGACGATTAAATCGTGTTGTTTCTTGTTTGCCTCCTCTTTTCATGGCTGCCCTTGCCTTTACGGTGCCATTCACTCTCCAGGTTCGTAAGGACCACACTGGTGAAGCCAAGAGCTTGTCATGGTTTCCACAGTGTCGCTGACACAAACACAGGACCAGACTCTGGAAAGCAGAAATGTGGCTGGTTTGTGCTGGTCTCAGTTGTTTCTTCTTATAAGGAGAACACAGAAAATGCCATTAAGTGTGGCCTGCCAGCAAAGCAGATGCCTCCAGGCAGCTGCCAGGCAAATCCTCAGACATGCCTTCTCATTAGAACAATCGCCAAAATCTCGCTCAGCCCCAACTCACGTTCCTTGAAGACAAACAACCACCATATGAGTTGAGGTCTCTTCCTTGAGAGAATGATCAGCCTCTAGGGCATCATCTTGGTCTGCCCAGCTTTTAAAACAACCACAAAAAAAGTGCTTCTGTCACTGCAGAGCACACAGAATAACTGAGGTGGCATTTGGGAATGGAACTGGGCGTGTGACTGAGGGCTGGCCTGACCATGGCCAGCTCACCCTGCAAGTATATAATTTCTTTTCTGAAGGAAACACATTACCGGAATTCTGCCTCACAATATTTCAGTCCCGTTGCATCTTCTTCCTGAAGGGGATGAAGAGCAGGAAGGAGTGACCTGGCTTTGGGAAGAAACCGGGAGCATTTCTGCCTTCAGAGAAGAATTTGTAGAGCAACAGTCCTGCAGAGAGATGGCACATCTCAGAAAATTCTATTCGGTCGTTCCCTCGTGGCCGCACAAATACCACATGAATTCAGAGACGGGGATTTAAAAACCAAAACAAATCATTCCAGACCTCATTTCAGCAGTCACTCCTTTGCATAAACAACTGCCACATATATTAGCTGTCTGAATGGCTTCGAAATCTTGGCATTACACACCTGCCGTGGCCTTGATTTAGTACGTAACGCGACTCCAGATGTGCCTTCCCAAACCGCCGTGCCGTTCCATGGAGCGATGGGGGATTTCTGCCCGGGTGGCTGCAGAAAACCCAGCACTGCCGTGAGCAGCCCCTCTGCCACTGCTGCAAGGAGGATTCGGACTGGGATGACCGGTGCTCCCCGCCTCCTGCTCCGTGCCATAATGAATACAGATATATAGTCCTCTGCCCTGACTCTTGGCAAAGTTCAAGTTAGCCTCTGCCTGGCCTCAGGGAGATAGCTTGACTGAGATATCAGACTGTCTCCAGAGGTTTGAGTCCTGGTTTTTATGCCAAGACCATCATGTTCTGACTAGTAAGTGAGAAGGATGAGTAGCGCAGTTTTGAAGCTGGTAACTTCTTTACAGGCAGGAAGTATCACTGAGAAGTGCACAGGTTAGTCAGAGGCAGCAAGAACTTCCTGACTTTGTCAGCGCTGATGTGAATTACAGATGTTTAACTGGAAGATGGGTTATTATAGTCCATCTAGTGACACAAAAGAGAGCTCTGAGAGTATGACTTCTGTTTCAGCGTATTAAACAAATCCTTTCTCAGATCGTGGCGTCTAAGCCGCTCAGAAATTAAATACCAGACAGAAAAATCAATTTGGGTCATTTTGCCCAACCTGAAATGATTTTGTTAAAAGAAACATAAATGGAAGTAAATTTAATTAGTAAAAATATTTGTCAAATGAAGATTTGGAGTATTTAGTCTCCAAATGGGAGATTTTAGCCTTTTCTTTGTATTTGGCCAGAGGTATTTTTGGCCAAATCCGGTGCAAATTGTCAGAGAGATGGTTTGGGCTTAAATCTGCCTTAACCAGCAAATTTCAGATTTAGACTATGACTTCACCGGTGAGCACCGATGCTTCTTGGATGGGAGCAGCTCTACACCCTGTGAGCATCACTGCGGCTCCAGGGCCAGGTAGCTTGGGTACCCTCATTGCTTTCCATGTGAAATATGCACGACAGGAATGCTTTTTGTCCAGACAAGAATCAGTTCGATGACCTCTTTGTCAAAACTCTTTCCAAATCAAACTTTCTTCTTCAAGGCTTGCGAACTTTCAGTAGCATTTGGTTTTACAGGCTGCTGAGTTTAAGTTCATGCATTTATGAACTGCCCGGTTCCATCAAGATCTGACAACTAGAAATAACAGGAAGGTGCCTCAAGTAATTTTCTAGTTAATCCTAAGCACAGACTAACGATGCAGGAAAGAGAAAGAGGTATTTGCAACAGTCATAGGTCAATGGGGTTTTAGCCAACACACAGGCAACGGGACGTGTCCGCTGCACGGAACCAATGAAGTCTCAGCTTAGAATCACAGAACAGAATCACAGAATGGTGATCCCATCTCTCTCCAATTTAGATAGAGGGGTGTCATGAGGCACTATGTCAAATGCCTTAGAGAACTCCAGAGGGGTGACGTCCTTGTCCACTGATAGAGTTACTGCATCATAGGAGGCCAGTGGCTTGGTCAGGCAGTACTTGCCCTTGCTGAAGCCACGCTAGGTGTCCCGAATCACCTCCCTGCCCTCCATGCACCTCAGCAAAACTTCCAGGACGGTCTGTTCCATGATTTTCCTGGGCACAGAGGTGAGGCTGACAGGGCAGGGGTTCCCAGGGTCCTCCTTTCTACCTTTTTTAAGATGGGTGCAATGTTTCCCCTTGTCCAGTCACCTGGGACTTCCTCTGACTGACAGGACTCTTCCAATATCCCGGAGGGTGGCTGAGCGACTCCACTGGCCAATTCCCTCAGGACTCTGGTATGCATCTCACGGAGTCCCACAGACTTATGTACGTTCAGGTTTGTCAGGTGGCCATGAACCTGATCT
>VYZQ01038630.1:8990-35117 GCA_013400655.1 Mystacornis crossleyi
TTTTTCTGGAAGTGCTTGTCCTTAAAATTGTACCTCTGCAGCTAAAGGTGAATCCTCAAACACAGTTGTGGTGGAAAGCTGTGATCAAGGAAAGGGACCCTCACAAGTCAACAGAAAACCACCCCAGACGGTGGTTGTTCTGTGACGTGGATGCCATGAGAAGATTTTCTTGTGGAAAAGTTCCATAGCTGAGCAAAGAGACTTCTCTCTCTAAATGGACTAACATAAGATTGCTATAGAGGGGCAAACTGACTGAACTGATTTTAAGTTTGTGTCTTTATATTATAGGTGGATGGAGGAGGTGCTGGAGAAAAAGGGGGTTAATTTGCTTTAATTCCTTTTTATTCCATTTTACTTTTAGTTGTAGTAATAAACTTCATTATATTCTTTAAAGTTTGGTGTCTGCTTTGTATTCCTCCCTGTTCTTATCTCACAGAAAGGGGAAAATGCGAATCAAACCACTACAATAACTACAAAGATATTACTAGAAATTACATTAAGTTTTAAATTTCAAGTTCTTTTATTTTTCATTAATATTAATCAAACATATGGATTTTTCCTTAATAATTTCAACATGGACCAACATACTTTTTAAAGAATCTAGAATTTATTACTATCAGTGTTGAAAAAAGCAAAACAAAGTAAAAAAAAAAATTCAACAAAAAGAAAGTGGAAGCCATAATGATGAAAAGAGGAAAACCATCTTGAAAATTTGCCTCTGTTAGAACAGAGATTTTTAATTATTTGTTTCTGTTCACCAGAAGGTGGGATACTGGGGTGTTAAAAGACTACCATATCTTCTTAATATTTATATCAAATACAAGGAATACACAATAGGCTTCCACAGTAGGCAGGCAAAATTCTAGGTGGAGAGATGAAGCAATCCACTAGTTACTATCAGTCAAAATAATTGATGGCTGATCCGTCTTTATAAAGACAACAGGTAATTTTTTAGTTCAATTTTAATATTCTTTTAATATACATTAATTTAAAATTTGGCCATTGAAAACTCATGCTTTGGTATCCAAAAGAAAAGGGAGAGAAATTATGCACTACCCATTTGAGAATGCAGCATTTATAAACAAAATAGTCCGTGGGAATACTATGCTTTGAACTACATCAAACTGTTTTCAAATTCATTATAATTATTACTTCTAATTCCTTCTAATTCATTCCTATTTCAAAGCAATTTTTTTTCAGGGAAGTACAATAAAAAAGGTAATTTCATTTTTCTAATGCAAAGTAACAAAAAACTACTAAATTGAGAACATCACACACCTTTCATAAATTTCACACATTTCTTGGAAAAATTAAACTTGACAACTGCGAGCTTTTCTATGCTTTAATGTAAGCAGATATGGAAAAGTACATAAAATCTACACAGGAAAGGAAACAAGCATTTATTTCAGCAGATCGGGGCAAATGAACTAGTATGATAATATGTACAGGCCAGTATGCAATTAGTATAAAAAGACTAAGCACCATGCACATACCTTTCTAAACATGGAAATTTAACTCCAAAGTTAAAAATCTTTCAAATTGGAAGTAGAATATATACAAGAATAAAATTTTTTAAATTCCTACATCTAAAGTCTAAAGAAAAGAAATGTATCAGGGTTCTGGAAGGAGTCAGTTTAGGAGAATCAAACAATAAGAAATCCTTATTACTGAAGCCAAAAATTTGTTTTCTGTAGGGCTTTTGTTTGGTTTGATTTTTCTAAATGTGGAATACTCAGAAAGCAGACTTCTGAATGAAAAAAAAATTCTGAATTTTCAGTGCAGGTGGTTATAAAATAAAAGAATAGTATCAAAAAGATTGATATATCCAAAGCTATGGTTATAAAAGATAAAAACAGCATACTTCCTATTATTTTTCGAATGTTTCCCCCCTCCCCTAAAAAAATCTGACTATCTCTCCAGTGGACATGTTCAGTTGGTGTTTGGGGCTGCTATAGGACCAGAACTTGGAAATCAGACATGTTTCTTCAAAAAAACTACATGTCAGTAGATTTCTGAGACAGAATAAAGCCCTGAGAACCCTGCCCCTTTCCAGAGCAGAGCACTGAATTGTTGAGAAACCAAGGAATAATCTTTCAGCTAGCTACCTGTAAAATGCATTATGAAGAACTCAAGACAAAAAGGAGTACATAGTTCAGTCCTTATTTGCAGTAGATGAATTTATGATTCTCAGTTTATTTTTTATTATTTCTCCCATCAATCTATTTTCTTCTTCTTGAGACTCAGCCACCACTGAAAATGTAGGGTATACTTACTCACAGCTGTAAAGATCTTAATGACTACAAAAAATAGGACAAAAAAGATATTGTTCCAAATTTCAGAAGCAGAATTAAAAATAAAAGAAGGACGGAGATATTTAAATGAAAAGTGAGCATTAAAGCAAACTACAGAGAAATATGATTAAGGCTCCACATCTGGCAGCATACTATAGACTGTTGTAGGGAATTCTTAAAGTCAAAGAACCACAATAGAAAAGCTATATGAACAGTTTGAATGATAGACTTGCCTTTTTTATTTCTCCAAGTAAGTTTTTGCAGACTCAAAAAAGCAGAGCAAAGGAAGCTGATGCTGAAGAAGGTATGGTTCTAAGAGCTTTACCATTTTATAGTGTTCCTTTGCATTGCTACAAAATGAATATTCAGTAATATGCTTTCTGTCCAACATAAATTTATTTTTTAAGCACAAAAAAGATAGAACTACCAAATTAACTAGTACATGTGTTTCTGCACTAAAAATGGTTTGGGTCCTTTTGATTATTCTGAGTATAGCTCTTACAATTTGTACCACTTCTTTGAGTACCATTCTTCATAGCTGAAGAGTAACTGCAATTACCAAAACTTTTACTAAACAATAACTGAAGTAAAAAAAGCAGCTACAAGTGAGTAAGTTGTAACACCAGTTTAAAGTCTTCATATTTCTTTTATTTATTGCACTATTTAGATACCTGCAAGGAGGATGAATAGTTATAAAAGACCAAAATTAACTCTTAAGAGAAAGGGTATCCTTGATTGCAGAAAGCAGCTTTTCTCTTAAATCTCAGGGGTCTTCTTTTGTGAGCTTTGCCAAATTAAAATCAGTGCTTATTGACAGCACTGCTATTTACACTTGTGCAATTTACCATTTCTTGAGCTCATTATTTCAAACAAAATCATGCTAGTATCACTATAGAAAAGCAATATGATACTTAGAGTATATTAACTCAAACCTCATCAACAAACAGATGTTAAAACACAAACAAACTTGAAACACCCTAAGTTATTGAGTGTTTCTTATGTAATCTTGCACGGATTGATCCTTGTCCCAGTATTGTTATCACTGATCTGGAATCAAGCATACAGTGATGGCTATGGAAGAGTGCAGATACAAAGGCTGGTTCATCACTGAGTAATGAAGGGAACAGGTCACTCACAGAGACAGGACTACATTCTGTAAAGCAGTGATTCTAGCAGCAATCAGATTCACGTGAATAACAACTATAGATTGGTGAAAAGCATCAAGAAAAATCCTAGGTAGGATAGATGGGTAGCAAGCAACAACAGTGTAGAGAGCATGGGAGGTCAGCTGGAATTATTAGGAAAATTTACTTGAGAATGCAGTAGTTTTTACATATAGGAAACTTTTGAAAGTCAGTGGGAAGAAAATTGACAGATTAATACTCTAGAAGATATGCTTTTACTCTAAGAGACTATAAGACATTCATTTACATTTCATTAATAAAAAATAAGCAAGAGATTATAAATTTATAAACTAAATTACAACTATAGTGTACCATAACTATAATTAATGGTACAAGAGAAAGTTGTGGTAAAACTGTGTTGGTCTTAGCATAACAAGAACTTACATCTGAAAGTGAGTCATCCATGTTCCAATTTATATATCTGGTATGTATTTTTCCATTAGTAGAATAAATGAAACAAAGGATTTTAGAAGATTTTCTATCATTTGTAAACAGACCTTATAAGCAATGAAAAGTTACCCACTGGATGAAATTATACGACTTATGTTACATAAAAGGTTAAAAGCACACTGGCATTTGTGTCTATATACCTGTAAAAATTCATTCTAGCTTGAAATGTCAAAATATATGTCGGTAGGTAAAAGCTTCTTAAAAAAATATCCAACTGCCGGGAAGTGGATTCTTTTTTGATATCTGCAAATTCATGATAATGGTGGCAGCAGACAAACACAGGAGACAAACTTCTGGAAAGTTTTTCATTTGTATTGAAATTAAAATTAGTATTTCAAAATTACTGTGAGGAAATAAATGAACACTTATTTTTACATAAATAAATGTATTTAATTATAAGTAAAAAATACCTCATTCACAGCTGTGAATTTGCCAACAATGAAAATAAAAAAGAAGTTACTCAAATTGTTTCATCTGGTCTAGTTCAAAGGACAGATCAATAAATATATATCTGTAATATCTGTATGACTAAAAATTTCATCTCCATAATTGAGTAATAACAATGCTAAATGAATATTAAATACTTTGTACTTTCCTTTGAAGTGTTAGAATAGCAAACAAAAGCAATAATTTTTGCTGGCTAAAATCATCAGGCTAACGGACAAGACACTTTTTTAAACCAATGTCTTTTGTCCTCTCATATGGTGCTGAAGTAAGTAGCTTTGTACAAAAAAACACAGTCAATAATAAGAAAAGTTAAATTACTAATCAATTAACATAACTCTAAAATTGGGATAACTTGGTTACAGTTAAGGTAAGAGTAAATATCCATGAGTAGCTTAACAACTGCAGTTCATTCATGACAGTATGTTCTAAGTAATGGTAATGCACACTGCAGATTGCTCATTACTATTGCAATTAGTGCAATACATTCTATAAGGTTTTCTGCACAACTGTATTTCTGGAAAAGCAAATATAATTGCTTACCAAGATGGTAGTAACAATTAAAGAGCGATTGGACAGGGAATCTGTGATGTTTGCTGGTTTTCCTTTCTGATTCTCTGTCATGTTAAGGCCGCTCAACGGATCCCAAGTTCCAACCTATAAAACAGTAAATTACTGTGTAAATTGCCCATTAGTTACATTTCGGCATCTAGAAAAGAATACTATAAGGAAAAACAGACTGCTAAAGGGAAAAGATTTGATTGATAATAGCTATTATTAAATTTTTTCCATTTTTCTCTGTCATTACATTTAAAGTCTGCTTATTTAGAATATGATTACCAATAACTCAAATTCTGTTTTGTGAAGCATGATATTAAGTGTAAAAATGACATAAAGAACATCTAAAGCTACTCTTAATACTTAATTTTCCATTTCTCAAGATAAACTACATCTGAAAACAACTTAACAGGCAAAAATTAATTTGCAGAGTAAAGAGCACTGTCTCTCCAAATGGATTTACCCTTTTCTGTGATCAGAGAGAACGGCAGGACAAAATATGTATTTGGGAAAAAGTAATGGAGAAGACAGAAACAGGCTAAGTGCAATAACTCATTTACAGATAAATCTTCAATACATGAGTATTTTGATATTTTATACTTTGAAATAAAGTCTGTAGGATTTTTATCTAAGTTAGAACATCCAAGGTTATGCTCTAAGGTTCAGGTCTAGGACAGACTTACGTACTAATTAGTAGGTAATGGGGCTTATCTGTAATTTATCTGCATTTTCATCACTATACAACTAAAATGTTCAAGCAGTAAATATAACTGTCCATTTTAGAAATCAGAATGTTTGTATTACTCCACTGTCGAAACCCCTCCCAAATATGTCATTTTGTTTTTAGAAGGGATTTTGAAAATAATTTCAAATACTAAACAGTATCTATAATACAATGTAAAGATATTTTAAAATTAAACCTAGACAAAAATTAAAAATTTCTGTAAGGATTCATTGCAAATATATATGTATGTATATAAACACACACCAATTTTTAAGCAATCTTTTCACCTGAGTCCTAAGAGACTGTTTGTATACTTCTAAGTGATTTGTTGCCACAGGGCTGTAAAGTAAGTTTGGATGCAATGTGGTGTAGATAATAAGAGTTCCATTTCTAAAACTGAGACTACAGCAGAGCAAGAATCAGTGCATGCTGTAATAGGGAAAAGACAAATTTGATCTCTTTTTCTACAACTTTCTGTTACACAGGAATCAATATTTTGTCTGTCTTCCTTGCTTAACACTTAGTTCCAAGAAATCACTCTTTTGAACTTGACCATTCAGTAACTCATGAACAGATCAAAGAATTATAAAGGGAAGAAAGAATATGTGTCTCAGAAATACAATCAGAAAATAACATCTAACACATCATTTCAAAGTATTGAAATCAAGCCTTTCTACCAAAAAAAAATCTCTCATGTACTATTTTAATACCATTTGATTTGGTGAATTGAAAGGCTTTCAGAAAACACAAAATGTTCAGCATTGCAGCTTGGCCACCATTAAGAAATTTTAAAAGGGTTGTTAACATTTAATTGCAGTGTTCTGTTAATTATGACAATCACAGTGTTTGCTTTATTTCAAAGAGCAAACTAGAGTAGAATAACAAGGAATGACAAAGAACAGAACTTGAGCCTGTCGCTGCATAATGAACTAATCTCCTCTATGAGATATAACTTCAGGTAAACAAGTAGCACAAAAATTTGTAAGGAAACACCATCAACTTATATGACTTATTTCAAATCCTAAATTCATTAAACCATATGCTTTGTTCAAGTTCATGTTCATAATTTAAATTTATATTGGCAAAAGGTAAGACATTGCTAACTAAAATACTTCCTCTCCTGCTTTTTAACATTTTCACAGCCACAAGCAAAAGAATATCAACTGTTAGAATTTGGATTTTATCTAACTACAGACTTAATCTACTGCAGACTTATAAGAACTATCGACAGCATTACTTTAAAAAGAAACATCTGTTTTGATAAATTGATGCATTAGTTTTCTATATTAGGTTAATTCTAATTTTGTTGCTATTTTTGTTAACCAAAAATATAAGAAATGGATCAAAAGTCAGAGGTTCAAAATTAGACATACCTTGGATTATCTTTATTGATGAGCTCAAACTCAACAATTTGCACCACAGGTTCTTATATATTACTATTATGTATACCTCCCAAATCCTGCAAACGTGTTTTCAAAGCTGCTTCTTATAGAAAAATTTTGCATAAATACTGCAGCAAGTTAATTCTTTTCTATTTGTTTCAGCACAGTGTTTAATTTTTAAGTAGCTTTTTGAACTGAATAGAATTGCCAATGTGTTTTTAACTAGAAAAGTTTAAATGCCAAAAATGTAGAAAAAGCACATTAAGGTAGTCTATAACTGAAATTCAAACAAGCTACAATTTAATTTATTTCATTACATTTATTTTAAACAAACTTACAAATGTTCCTAAAAAGTGAAATAGGTATTCATACATACACTTTAGAGAGAATGTTCACACTGTAAATATAGTCCCAGGAAGGGACTATATTGTCAAGCCCTCCATCTCCTATTCTTCATTCCAATTCCCCTAAATGGCTAAACTACTCTGAAGCGATCATGCCAATCTGAAAATTTAAACACTTATTATCCAAAGTACAGGATCCAAACCAGGTGTACCCATGAACATGTGCACCACACTGAGACAAAGAAAAATGATAGAAAGAATTAGCTTAGGCAAGAATCAGCTTATTTAAGTTGAAACAATTCCAAGAGCTACACCCATCACTGAATATCATAGAGTATTCTGTAACATGGTAATTGTGGTGGTCCTCAAGGACATGGAGTACAATTTCCCAACTTCATGTGAATGGTTAAAAACTTGCATCCAAGCTTCCATGTATTTAACTTTCAGGTTACTGCAGTCCCTCAAAACCGCCCAGCTGGACATCCCCACCCAGGATCACTTCGTAGCTGTGCAGGCTAAGGAGGCCTTGACTCTGTGTAAGAATTGCTGAAACATTCCTGTGTTATCAACACTGTCTTCAGCTCAAATCCAAATCACAGCCCCATACGAGCTTATATGAAGGAATTTAACTCTGGCCTAGCCAAAACCATTACAGTATTTCACCACCCCCCACCCCCACCCCCCCAAAAAAGAAGCATTGTACATTTGCAAAACTTAAAATTTGCTGAGTTTACACATGCTCTAGAGCACTTTACTGAGTTTCTGTCTCATGAGATGCTAGCCACAAAAAATTCAGTAGCTTTCTTCAACGTTTCAAAAGTGATTTATCTTCATGAATAGGTAAGTATACTTTCAAGTATTATTCTTTTTGATTTTTCTTCAAAGTTCTCCTGAGAAAATTAACATTATTTTTGCTCTGAGTCAATCAAAACTGTGAATAAGACTCACAGTGAAGTGCCACAAACATTGTATTACAAAGGATCGTTGCCTTTCTGCATTGGTACCAACTAAGCAGCCAAAACCAGAACCATATTCAACTCTCAAAGAGTTGTCAACTCTACACCTTCTTCATATACTTTCGTGGAGTAGTTAGTAGTAGTGGTGATTAGATCAAGGAAATAATTATATTCCATTAGGAATAATATTGTTTCTTCATTTTCTTTATTTCCCATTTGCAAATTGCTTAATTTATTTTGCTTTCTTCAGTAATATGAATATTCATGCCTTCTTTGCCAAATATAACATTAATAACAATACATCAATATTTCTGGATCCCACAGATTTGCTATCTTTTTCTTTTTTTCTCTCTCTCNTATGTGAAGGTTTGAGAGCAAAGCTTCAAGCCAGTTCTAACATCTCTTATTGAGGATACGTGATTCTTCTTCAGTGACAAATTTTCATATCAAAAGTGGTATTAAATTCAGGTATTTGTTATCTCCTTGAAGTATAAAATAATTTTCCTCACAATGCAGCCTCAGTGTAAAGACTGATTGACTGCAATTTAAATTATAATTTATTATGCTGGAGTGTAACAGTTTTGGATTTTCACTGTGCTTAATCATGAATAGTTTCAGTCTGTCCAAAGTGACTGTAATAAAATTTTTTGGTATATTACATTAGCAGCACTCCAATCATCTCTTAATTTTGTCATTTTCATCTTACAAGGAGCTATCATTTTTGGCAGACATGATTTTTTATTTGGAAACATACGTCTTACTGACTGATTCCTGATTATCACCTCTCATTCAAGAATTTCAGGAATAAGTATTTTATGTAAAATCTGGGATCACACATCGCATTTTTTTTTAAATCAATGACGGATTGTTCTGTTGTCACTGACTTCAGCAGTCATTGAACTTATAACACATGATTTAGGTCATTTCCCATTATACTAACCAGGTAATTTATCTAGGACATATTTTTACAAAACCTAAGTTAAAAAATATCTCTTTTAGCAATTCTTCACAATATATTTTTTTTCCTTCCATCAGTATTTTTCTCATCATGGATTACAGCTAAAATTGTTGAGTTGAATTGTTTTCCTTGACAAAACAAGTATCTCCCTCTTATTTGGAAAGACGTTAGAAGAAATAATAGCAGTTTACAGTACGGAAACATGATATACATATTATGGTGCACAGAATTCTTATCTCCCCACCTTTTCTCATCCCACAAGTGGGAGGATGTATAGAAGAAAAGGGAAAAAAAGACTATTCAGGAACTCTAACAACAGACAAAGATGTCTGACAAGATGGTTTGGGAAGAACATTGAAAACACAAGGTAAGGACAAAGACCTGAAAAGGCTACTGAAGGAAGAAAAAAATAGAAAGAAAGGACATGGAGAGAGATTAACACGTACAAGGGAGAGGAATTAGATGGAAAGGGAAACAGGCAAGGAGGGTCTAGAGAGAGAGATCGAGGATTGGGAGAGGAAGGAAGAAAGGAAAGAAGGAGGGAGTAGCAGGAAGCAGGAGAGAAAGGGTGTGATATAGAGAGATGGAGTGCACACGTGGAGGGAGGTAGGGGACTGAGAGAAGGGTGATTCATCACAGCTTTAACAGAATTCAGTCTTGGAGGAAAAAAAAAAAACAACCTTGAGACAGCTTTAAATCAAAGAACTGGCTAAAATGTACTCTTTCTACTAGGAAATGTCCTGCTTCAGAATTTAATCATTCATTCTGGATTCAAGAATAAGATTCCATTCTTTCAGAATAATGAAGTTTTGTTCTAAGAGAAATGTTTATGCATTGGCATTAATTTATCTTTCTCAGTAAAATACACCAAAGGTTCCATATGTTTATTAAGCAATTCTATCGAATGTGCATACATTTGAATTTTCATTTTCCTAATCTCATCCCCTTACACCCCAGAGAAACTGCTCTGGCTTTGCTCATATATAGTAACAGATTCTTACTGCTCATTCCAAAGGTTGTCAGCACTTTTTGGTGAAAAAATAGTATTATCACTTCCATTTATCACATGACCAAAATAAACCACGAAGGCAGCAAAAGTATCTTCCTTTTCTATGAAAATCTTAATATACAGCTCAAGCACATACTGGTTGTTTTTAAATATCCATATGCTTCAACAACTATTTCCATTGTCTCTTATTTAACTTCAACATAACTGTTTCCCAAGTTCATTTTTTCTATTATGTGTTTTAGAGTACTACTGTATTTCCTGTTGAATTTTATTGTCTTCCATATGTCTCTGTAGACCTTTTTTGCTTTATCTCTATATTTTCACTGATGTATATATCTCCTAATATATTGTCAACGGAGATTTTATTTTCCAGAAATCTCATGTTGCTTTGTGATTCCCAAATGCCACCTAATGTTCTTAAAGCCATCCTAAATTACAGAGACCTCCTTTCCTCATTTTCAACAGTTGTCACATACATGCAAACTCTTCAACTGCTACTGACTTATTTATCTATTACCACGACATCAATTCCTCCATTTCTGTCTCCGGTAAGGAAGACAGGATGCACTGTACCTATTCTACCTGTACACAACATTAATTTACTTTTCAAGTCTAATCACTGCTATATACTCTTTTTCCCCCTTAGGTTTCCAGAGCTCACTTCATGGGAAACTTCACAGGAGAAATCTACTGTCAGTGTATTAATGAGCATTTTAAAATATCGTTTAGTTCTTGAATCACAGGTTTTCCACTGGTCAACAAAAATGTTATTACCTATGTAAGTATTTCAAGATAAGCTCATGGTTTCTGAACTTTTACAGATCTTCCCAGTAAGAGAAAATTAATATTACAAAGCTAGTCTTGTGAGAAAAAGTTTTGGAGAAATATGTTGTTTATGCTAGCTTCTCCATCCAGTGACTTACAGAAGAAAGGAAATGCAACTCTGCAGTATGGTCCCTTCCCTTAATTTCTGTTTTTATTTGTGCCCACAATTATCATCTTGGGGAAATAGCTGATAGAACTTTATCTGAAGATGAAGGAAAATATAGTTCTTAAGGAACACTGAACACCAGATCTAAATGCAAACTACAAGGCAAGTTGCAAAACCTTTGCCTGTTGATCACAACAATGAGACACTGTAGCTTCCTGCAATAGTCTCTTCATGGTAAGGTGGCTAGAAGGGAGATGATCTGACTTCAGATCATGATGGTGTAATATACGCAGGCGAAATATCTGTACATGCTTCCTAAGGTCTTAAGTTCAAATATAGACAATATTAAGCTACATGGAAAGAGCATTTCCCAGTTCTTCGGTCTCTCACTCCACCGCTGTACAAGAAAAATTAATGTCAGAAGACAGCTAAACCAGTCAGGATACCCATTCTTAACTTGTTAGTACCATTTATAGTGGTAGTGAGTTGAGAGCAGGTACGCTGTTTTATGAAACACGTGAAAAACTACAGTAAATGTTTTTAGGGGGTAAGTTTTGTTTTGTTTTGTTTCCCACCTCCTTGGAGGCAAATGTCTTACACACCTTTTCAAGACCTTCCTCCTTGAGGCTGATGACATCCAAATCAAAATCTGTCCTTAAGCCATTGGTTTTGTTGAAAGTTATCCTGCCTGTGAGGCCTTCCCAGTGGGCCTATGGAGAAAGAAAAAACAGTTTCTATATATAAATACCTCTTCCTTTTTTTATTCCTAAAAAGGACAAACTTTACTCCTGCCAAAATAGGATCATTAATTATTCATTTTATGTAAATAACTTACCTTGCTGCTGATTTTTGTTTTTAAATATTTTGTATTTATTTTTTGCTAATGAAATCAAACATTCCTTCCGTCTTCATAGACAGTTTTTTAAACTTTCCATGTCAGACAATAGACTCTTCTACTGAACGAGATAAAAGGCTGTTTTGTTTTCATTCCTCCATCATTCATGCACACATTTCCCTTTCTGCTTCCCTACATAACCTCCCCAACCCCCAAGCTTCAAGCTGTTTCATTTATGTTGGACTTCATTTTTTTCTCAGGAAATTTCATTCAAATAAAAGCTTACTTTTGCAAGGTGCTGATTCCCCTGAAACCACACTGAGACAGCAAAAATTGAGGTCAGTGAGCCAGACTTCCTGAGCTTATTCCTCACTTTTAATAAAGTGAAATAGCTTGAATTTTTTATAAGTTAAAATCTAGCCTAGTTCTGAAACTATACAAAGGGGAAGAGGGAATGTGGGAAATAAAGTTATCATCCTAGAAGAAACTAATATTGAAAAAAAAATACGTTCCATTGCAAATTTTCCTCATCATAATATTTGCATATCTAGATTGAGAAACATTGTATTAGGAGTTACAATATGAGAGTTCATCTCATACTGTAACTACAGGATTCACGTTTAGCACCTTTAATCTCCTACGCTTACTATCACTATCTATCAGTATCTAAACAGCATCTTGGGGAATCAAGGAGACATATAATAATTCACCATAGAAAATGAAAAAAAAAAAAAAAATTAAACCAGGAAGTAGATTTCATTCCTGGTCCCTTTAAACTTATGCCAGTATTTAGTTGCTGAATTTCTCATAATCAGTCTACAGTTTAGAGTTTCAGATGTTTAGGTTTTTTATGCCACAAATGCTCTACACAGGCCCAATTATCTACAAACGTAAGTTTCATTAAAATGCAGTTATTTCACCCTTTAATATTTTTTTGTTCCAAGTAATACTTCAGGAAAACCCACTTTCAAATAAACATATTGTCTTGCTTGTTAAACTCTTTATATACATATGAAAGTGAGAAATTACCATCTACTGAAAAAAAAAGGCAGAAACCAAAGAGCGTGAAAGCAAAAGAAAATGGGAATCGGGAGAAAACAAAGCAGGAGACAGGACCCTTTATTAGTGACTTACCTCCTTAATGAGGCTCATAAAGCGGGTCCCAAAGCGCCATGGTTTGTGGCGGTTGCACTGTAGTGAACTGACCGTCATCTGTGGGAACTGCTGGACAGCCACCGACACCACATGAACTGCATCATACATTAGTGCTGCATCCGTCTGAAATGAGAATGACATCAGAACCATAAGCACAAAGCAAACACGAGACAGGCCAGCAGTGAGAGAAGGAAACAACAAATTAGCACTGCTCATTATCCTAAAGGGAAAAAATGGTCCAATTGCTTGTGCAGCACCGCAAAATGTAGCCTTGTTGCCAAGTCCTGCATGAGTTATGTCAGGATCATCTTTTCTCTTCTTAACACTGTAAAAAGAACTCATATAGCTACTTTTCGGGATCATGGGAGTACACTGGTATCTGATGACTCATGTTACATTAAAAAGCAGTGCATTAGGGAGCTACATAAATCACTGTGTGCATGTTTGATTTAAGCTGGTTATTTTCATGAGTGATACAAAAGAAAAAAAGAAACAAGTCGACAAAACCTTAGCTATATAGGGAAGTGTACAGGTTCAGGAAGTAATGTTTTTTTTTTTTCTTTTTGAAAATTAGAAACAAGATTCCATCCCAACGGTACCCAATTGATTCATTAATAACTTTTGATGTGCATCCGTTCAAATCCCAATGGCAGAACGAATCAGTATCTTCAATAAATCAGAGGTAGATTAGAATTATATCAAAATGCACTATTCATTTTAATAGTTTTCATGTCCCATCCTAAATAAATAGGCTTAGACATAGTGTGTGCTAAGTAATGTTGTGTTAGCAAAGGACAGAGACAGCCTTTCAGTGCACAGTCATGCTGTACAAGAAAGTGATATGTCTCTCCTGTTCTCTTTGATAAACAGAGGCAAGCCTTGGAACTAAAACCACAAGAGGACCTTAGATTCAGCTGGTGAAAATGAGTGCTATGCCATCTGCTCAGCATACCTTAGAGAAAAAGGACCAATTTCCCCTTCTCATTCACGTAATTAGTGAACTGTGAAATTAGTTCTTTAATGGATAGGAAACCTGGAGATTATTGCACTTGTCACAATACAATACAATGCAATGCAATGCAATGCAAAATGAGCTTATATAGTGCCTTTCATGCAAAGGCATCCCAAGGCTCTTTACAATAAAACTAAACATAAAAATGCAAAAATACTCTACCGTTATAGCCCATAAGCTACTGTTAAAGGGAAAAATATATGCTCACATTTAAATGGCTCTCCCAAGGAGAGATTTCAAAATTCAAATAGAAATAAATCCTAATTTTAAAATAGCCAGTATAATAGATTTCAATGATCTCAGGCTCTAAGCATTTTATGTAGGGGCTTCAAATCAGTTAGAAAATATTTTTGCTGCCAAATTGTTCATTGTCTTCAAGGCACTAAAGAGCTTTTAAGGCAAGCTGATATTTGACAAGGAGGCAGTGAAACACCAAAAACTTGGAATGACATGCTGAGTAAGCATCACGCAAACTTTAATATTCTAGAAGCAACACTTGGCAGTAGTGGAAGTCTAGACAACAGCTTTTTAAATAAACTAGACAGTAAGTACAACACATAAATCTGACTCAGAAATGCAAACTGTTTTTAAAATCAGTTTTGCTTCCAAAACTGTAGTCCTTGTACCAAGAAAGGAAAATTGAAATTGCTATGAGACTTTAGCAAAAACAGCCCACAAAGAAGCAACCAGAAATTCAACACCAGCACCAACTGATTAATTAGGTGCAAATTTAGAAGCAGAACTATTAAGACTTGTCAGAAGGAATCAAATGGACATTATGCCAGATGCAGAAGAACACGGCTTTCTGTCAAATTCTATAAGTCGCTGAGGTGCAAACCTGTAGGATGACAAAAACGCCCAAAGATGTCAAAGGCACATGATAAGCTCCAGTAGATATATATTGTGAGGCACTGGAACAGGTTGCTCAGAGATGTTGTGGATGTTCCCATAGCTAGAAGTGTTCAAGGCCACTTTGAATAGAGCTCTGAGCAACCTGGTCCATGGCAGGCAGGGTTGGGACTAGATGATCTTTAAGGTTCATTCCAACCCCTTAACATTCTATGATTCTATGACTCTGAAAACATGTTGTCAAAACCTATTTCTTCATCAAAGACAAAGCAAATGAGGAAGAAAATGCCAAAGTGTCAAATCTGTAACTCAGCTGACAAGCCCTGTCCTATCAGATGGATAAATCTAAATCTGCATCTACCAGTTACTACAGTCATTAATGTCAAGTTACAAACACATCATAAAATAAGTATATCTAGATTTTCAGGCAAAGACAAATATGTTGTTAAAATTCATTTAAAAAGCCAGTTCTTTAAATGTTCTAGAAAAAAATGTCCTATGCAAACTAAAAGTAAAAAATTAACCTTGATACATAGTATTCTTACTCTCTAGTCAGTTTTCTATTAAACTGAATTGGGTCATTAAAAATTTCAATGGAAAATACTGTACAGTTCACTTAATGCATAGCATGAGCCAAGCTTATTCTGATGATTAGCAAAGTATGCATATACTTCATTACATTTTAGTTCTTATGTTATCTTTACCTGCATAATATCTGAATAATAGTAATACAGTAAATAGAATAACTTATAATTTTCATATGCAGCTCATTATTCTGAAGATCATCTTTGTCTTCCTATCTTTAGCCAATCAACCTTTATGCTTGTGAGATAAATCCAACTACATTTAAAAGGTTAAACTGTTCGTAGGGTGTTGCCTAGTATCTGATGGTTACTAATGTATTCTGAAAAATTGTGTGCATTAATTAAAATGATGCTTAAATTCTTTCAAGTGTGACTTCCTTAGCTGCATCAAGAATGAAATGAAACTGCAAACGCTCACAGATATATACCTGCATTTGTTTCCTAGGTGACCATGACAAAAGTATTCAATAAATGCATAGAATTGAAACATGTTCACATTTTATAAACAAAGTCCTTGAAAAAGTGTGAACACATTAAAAGCAATTCATATCAAGTCTTTAATCCATTGTGAAACTTATTTCATCATATACATTCGTTACTGACTGGACTTCAGACCATAGTTTCATCAGACAGACTGTGGTCACTGGTTTAAGTGTTAACATGCCCATTTCATACTGCAACAAGTTCTTCTTGCTAAGCTTGTATTTATAAACCTTCCGAGAGTTTAGAACAGAATGAGAATGTTGCATTCCCATTTGGCAAAAGGAGTGTAAGTACACAAGGCAGGGTATGCTCCATAAGGAATGAATTTTCCATTGGCCTTTATAAATTGTATTTTATTTCTTATACAACAGTAATGCCCTGGATAGAACACTGGATGCGAAGTCAGGTTGTTGGATTGGGTTTTTTTTTCAACTTCCAATATAGCCAGTCTGTTCGTAGTCAGGTTTATGAAGGACAGAGATGATGTAGTACAATCTGGAGAGTAAGAACAGAAGCTGTTTTTCTTGAATCTAACAGCCTGAGCAAGTAGTAGATACAGGAGGTACAATGAACAGGACAGCTTAATCAAATCTCCTTCCTCCCCAGCATAACCGTTTTAGGGAAAAGGAGCATTATTTAGGCATCACTGCACAGTAAGGATTTATAGTAGAATACTTACTCATTTCAAAACCATCAAAAATGTCCTATAATCTCCTTAGCCTGTCTCCTTCGAAAATTACTTATTCTTCTCTTTTATATTTAGTGACAATTTAACACACAATACATAATTATTAGTTAGAAAACCTTGAATAAATGGCATATTTCATAAACAAACAAAACAATCCAATTTTTTTGTTCTACCACCTGCCTTTCATTTTTCCCCACATTACTCTTATGTTTTCAGTTATTTCCATTGTGAGTACAGCAAACAGAAGTAGGTCTCTGTCCAGGTTTTTGTTGGGGTTTTTTATTATCATTATTTTCCTTTGAAGATATTTTCTTGTAGAAGCTGCCTCTGCTTCCTTTCTTTTGAACAACTTTAAAAAAATTATGTGAGAAAAGTCTGACGACACTTCAAGTCAAGAAGTGAAGACTACTTACAGTGCAGGAGAGGTCTCATTACTGGCACTATTACTTTCCTTAAAGTTTTTTCTTTTTGATAAAGAATTTAAAAGTTGACTTTAAAAATTACTGGATATAAACTACAGAAACAATGATAGGTTACATATAAAAACAAGCTAAGATTTACTTATAAAAATCTGTAGTTTTTTATTATAGATTCTACTATTTCTTGATCAGAAAATTCTAAGCACCAGATCTTGAATTATGTTAGGACAATGTGATTTTAACCCACAAAACAGAGTAACTAGTAACATAAGAACTTTTCCTCCAAAATTCTCATATAACATGGTGCCAGTGGTGCTAACATTACCCTACTTGATTCACTACATAGGCTTGATCAGCTGCCTCCAAACTATACTTTCAAATCTGCCCTAAAAGGTGATTTTTCAAGAAGATCCAGAACAAGAGGGTAATTTGCCTTCATCCTTCCCAGGTGTGCCAAAGAGCACAGGAAGCAAGCAGGGATGAAAAATACTATAAAACAAACAAAAAAGCCCTTATAACCCCAACAGGAGTCATTTTATCTCACAGGTAGAGGCTTAAATTGTATTAGATTGAAATACCATTAACAACCATTAGAAGAACTTCTGCACAAGCCCATCAACAAAAGACATTTCAGTTAGATGATGCCTGACAAATGCAGCATTACGCACACAAATTCCAGAGACCCAACATACCACTACAACTCACAGAAAGCGCTCCCACACTCAAGGCAATTATAAAAAGTGAATAAAATTAAGAAGAAATGGCTTGCAAAACTAGTTCCTCCCCTCCTCTGCTAATAAAGTCTATTGCCCCTGAAATCATTTCACTTAATTCTCACTTGCTAACACATCCCACAAAACCATTTTGCTAAGTGAGATTTAATAAATCTCTCAGCCTGGGATTAAATTTTACTGTTTTATGAACTGTTAAATTGCATTGTATGCTTATTAATGCTCATGTTTTCTTACTTCTTGACACATTCTTAACTCCACTCCGGGGTGCAATTAAGAAAGGAGTACAGATATGTTTTTTCACCCCCAAAACATACATTCCAGTAGGAAACTAGATATGAGCACCAGTAAGCTATAAACAATGTTCATCTAACTTTTAAAAAACCAGTTAGCTTTCTTTTTCAAAATACGCTAGTATTTTAAATAAGACTTAGCTCCGTAAATTTTGTTTTTAACATTTAGTGGCCTAGTGAATTTTGACAGGGGGTTGGTTTACAGAGATTCGTATGTGATTTTAAGTAGAGACAAAACAGATGCAACTTATTTTCCCCCTCATCAAAGCACTTGTTTTAACATCCAAACAAAGAAAATTGTTTATTTCATATATTATCAAGAAAGACTTTACACTAAGAAGAATTCTTTTAAGTATTTTTTAATCTAGAAAAAGTTAACTAGATAAGTAAATTTATATCTTAAGTTGTAATTTTTTCTTATATGAAAGGACAAGAGAAAATAAAGGATTTCCTCTTTTGCCTCAATGCCTTCTAGTATGATCTCCAACTCAAAGAGAAATAGCAAAGTAGAACATGAAACAATGACAAATTTTTATAAAATGCCAAGAGAAAAAAGAAACAGGAAAAACACTCCAAATGATAGTGGTAGGGTTGCCACACTTCTCATCATTACATTGTCATTATATAGAAAAGAATACGCATTCTTTTATTGACGGAATAAACACGTATTTCCTGGTGTAAAAGTTTGAAGTGGTAGAACCTTTTATATCTCTCAGAATGTTCTTAATAATGTAATTTGATAGAATATTTACAGCACTAAGGACCCGAAAGTATATGAAAATGAGTTAGGAAGTGTCGTGATTTGACACTGGTCCAACGCCAGGCAGCCACAAGAGTCGCTCTCTCACCCTTCCCTACCACAAAAGGAAGGAAAAGAGGAGAAAGGGTTAATGGAGGCTTCATGAGTGAGATAAGGAGAGCGGGAGAAATATTTCAAGGACAAAACAGGCTCAACCTTAGCTGCTAAGTAAAATTTATTACTAACAGAATCAGAGGAAGGTAATGAGAAGTGAAATAAGCCCTTAAAACACCTTTCCCCACCCCAGTCCCTCCCTCCTTCCCACCGACAACACAGGGAGGCAGGGCAGGGGCGTGTTGGTCAGTCCATCACCAGGACTTTACGGCCCCTCCCACGGGAGACAGTTCTCCGGGAACTTCCTGGCGTGGGTCCCGTCTCAGGAGCAGCAGCCAAACCGCCCCTGCTGCAGCGTGAGTCCCTCCCACGGGCACACAGCCCTCCCAAAACTGCTGCGCCGTGGGTCTCTCCCCACGGGGTGCAGTCCTGCAAGCACAGGCTGCTCCAGCCTGGAAGCAGGGCCCTCTCTCTACACCAGGTCTCCCACTGGATCACAGCCTCTTCCAGGCACCCACCTGCTCCGGCATGGGCACCTCCCCCATGGGCTGCAGGTGGATCTCTGCATTCCCCGTGGGCCCACGGGCTGCAGGGGCACACATGCTGCACCATGGTCTGCACCACGGCCTGCAGAGGAACCTCGGCTCCAGCACCTGGAGCACCTCCTCCCCCTCCTTCCCCACTGACCTTGGTGTCTTCGTGTTGTTTTCCCTCACATACTCTCACCTCCTCCTCTCCTCTGACTAGCAAACAAAAAGCCGTGACTTTGTTTTGATTTTCTTCTTAACTATGTCATCACAGAGGCGTCACCAGCCTCTCTCACTGGCCCAGTTCTGGCCAGCAGCATGTCCATCTTCAGAGCCCTCAGCCACTGGCTCTGCCAGACATGGTGGGAAGCTCCCAGCAGCTTCTCACAGGAGCCATCCTTGTGGCCCCGCTGCTACCCAGGCCGTGCCAAACCAGTACAGGTGGGTAGCCACTTATTGCAGCTTGATTTTAACTTATTGCAGGTGAAACTTTCTGACAACCTGAAATTTTGTCAGAAATGGACACAGAAAATATATTTAGCAATTAGTTTAAACACAGGTTTCCCTGAAATAAGAACAGCAGCAGCATTTCTCACATCTTCTTGACCTTTGATTGACGATCTGAATTTCATTTTATTTATTTTAGGAAATAAAATGTTAAAGATTAAGAATACAACCTGAAGTGATAGGAAAATTTTGAATTTTTTTTTTTTACAAGGATACTTTGTCATTCTTGTGAAGCAAGACCTTAAATCTTAACTATGAGAGGAAAATTTAATTTAAGGGTATAAGTAGTGTTAAAGAAATTTCCCTGTCCGAACATCCAGGACGCACTCTGGTAGTCACACTCACACCACCTGAGCTGGGACAGAAGTCCCTCTGCACTCCCCCCACTCACACAGTCAGACCAGGTTTTCTCACCAGCTTGACCTTGGGTTTCCCATAGCAGAGCCTCAGATGCCCAGATCCTTAAAATAATTTCATCACAGTGCAAAAACTAAAAAACAAAACAACAGGCCAAGCTGGTACATCCCAGGAGGGACCCAGAACAAAGGAATCCCTGGGTTTATATGCCCTCACAGTCTAAATGCAGGAAAGTCTGGGGGTCATCAGCTCCTGCTGTGTCTCGCAGTGTCCGGTCACCTGGCCGGGCCACAGGTCCCCGTTATGCAAAGGATTGGCAGCTCCTGGCCTCTTGCCTAGGACTCCCAGCCACTCAGAGCTCAACCTGCAGCTTGCACATGGAGCTGCCTGCACTGAGTGTATTTCTCAACAGTAGGAAGAGATTGTGAATATTTTAAAATGCATCTTTGGAGGCTTCAATGTGCTTGATTGCATGTCAGGCTGGTTTCAAAGCCAGTTTCTCTACCTTCTGGCATGGCAACCTGTTCTGACAGAACATTAAGTTGTTCCTGATTTCCTGAACTTTCTGATCAACTTCTCATTCTCACTTATTTTAAAATCAACCATTTATTTGACAGGTTATCTGTCATTACCTTGTACAGGGTGGTTTATTTCTTTCCAATCATAGAAAGAAGAAAAAGCTCCCAATAGAAATCATTCAGCTCCCAATAGAAATCATGGTCATTTGCATTTATCTGGAATAATGGAATAAATACTAACAGCATGGGGACAGAAAAAAAGTCAAAAAATAAATTAATTTTTTTTTTGCAATGTATTTCTTATATATTCTATTTTCTGTGATTTCACTGTAGATGTCTCATCATGTCATTTGGATCTACTGATCCAAAAATAAAATTATCTTCAGTGTATTGCTTGCAATAGCAAAAGTCAACTGACTGCATAAGCTTTTGCAAAATGTTTATAGTTTACAATTAAGAACAAGATGTTATTAAGTTTTTATTTAAGTTCTATAGTTTTATATCTATATATAGGTTTCCACATATCCTCAAAAACAAATGTTAATATTTCCAGGTGAAAAGTATTTGAAGTACTTTCTCAGCCTTCCTTCTGAACTTTAGAAATTATGGTATGTGCTATAATATTTTTTGCAATAAAATACCTCATCACACTCTTATATACCTTAGGGACAGATAGCAAAAACCTAATTACAAGGAACAATGGGTCATTATTTGGTCTTTGGTAGTCTATTTCCTTTCATCTGTTCTCAAGTTCAAAAAATCAATATGATTGTGATCACTGCAACTCCATCAACCACATCTACAATAAAGACCTGACTGCTACTGTTATATTAGCTCAGCATTCAGGACTTATCACACCACATGAAAAGTCCTTCTGCATGAGCTATTCATAAGTAATTACAGAAAGATCCTACTCAGCAGACACAGTGAATACCTTTGCACCTTAATGCAACAAGAAAGTACATCTGGGAATGCAAATGAGAGTCATAAAGCTGATATAATCCAGAGATTAAATGTAAATATGATCATAAATAGAGGGAAAACCCCACACATTCTAAATAATGAATAAGTATTCTATTTTTTATCCTGTAAAAATTGTAAAACGTTTGAGGATTTCAGAGCTTTCATATCTTCAACTTTTGCAGGTAAAATGACAACAATAAATGTATATTGATGAATTTCAAATGCAAATAAAAGTGTTATGAGCATTCATAATAAATTTCCTTCTCCTGCTTTAAATTTCTCTCCTCTTAGAAAGGACTAATGATACAGACTTTATTATCTTCAACAAAAAAGATTACAGATGATATGTACAGCATTGCAAAGTTCATGTTTGCAGAAGAAAACAAGTTGTTAAGCAGTATAAAACATAACAAACCCTGAAAGAACATATATTTATTTCAAAATAGAATTCTGCTTTATGTCAATCTTCTATAATTCTTTTATTAATTTATGTCCTATGGCTCTGTCCTAAATAAGCAATTTTTGTTTTCTTGTGAACTAACACCTCATTAAAGTCAGTAATACCTAAAGAAAAAGGTATTAAAAGACACACTGCTGGCCTGCAACTTAGAAAATCAATCTTATTTTAGATTTTAAAATTAGGTATTTTTTGTGGGGATTTTTTTGTCTTTGAGATTGTTTTGAGGTTTGGATTTTTTTGGTTTTGTTCTGTTTTGTTTGAGAAGAATATCTATTTTTTAGATTTTTTATTTCATAAAGCTTTGTTCAACTTGTATGCTATATGCAGATGATAGTCTAGACAGATTACAGATAATCAAATTGACCTTGCAATATTACTTTTTCTTTGCCATTGTGCCTTCACCAACTGCCTTTCACTGTAATTTTTTTTCATTTCAATGAAGTTCTCCATTAATTAATATTTATTTCAGAAAAAAATGCCTTTTTATCATATTATGATGCTAGTTCTAATAATCAGATTCTCATAAATTGTTGATTCCAGCTTCACAGAGTAGACACAGAATTAAATACATTGACTCATTTGCATGACACATTTTGTTTTGACTAAAATCTGCTTACAGTACATCAATTTATTCACTGATTGAAAAGCTGCTTTCTGATTTGTGACGCTGCTTTTCTGGGCTACCTTCTAAAACTGCCCTCATAAAACCACCTTTCATTGGCTATTATTTTAATACAAAAAAAATTACCTGATTTAAGAAAAGCTTCAAATTGTGATGGTTCAGGAAAAGCTGAGTAACTTTTAATGGGATCCTCAATGGCTAATGAAGAGAGGTACCTTGACACTGAAAGCTTATTGGAAATTTTAGGTACTTTTATATCCTTGCATATCAAGTTCAAGACATTAAAAATACATTAAAAATAAGACTATACAAATAAACAAAGTAAGATGAAGTAAATTTGTATGTGTGGGTTTTATGTACATGAAATTTTCAAAACTTACAATTCATTTGTAGTAATTAAGTGCTAAAAGGAATATGGGCGTATTAATCAGAACAGCTCAGTCTGATATTGCTATCATGTTAGATATAGATGCTCTTCTGAATAAAAGAAACAACACAATCTTCCTGCTGATCAGATTTTTTTATATATATTTGACTCTTGGTATGTTCAATAAAATTTGCAGCAATATACAGAATTCAAATTCACACAGAGATCCATCCTGAAAATTTTGGAACTCTTTCTTAGAGAGAGTCCACTTTCAAAGGGATATTTATATCATAAAGCCAACTGACAGTATATAATTTTCGTAATTACTAAACCAAAAATAGGAACTAAAAAACCTGAATATTCTTCTGGCTTTTTCAATATTCCATCAGGAGTCCATCCATCTGGGTAACAGTCAGATTTCTTCACTACATCTAAATCTACATTTAAAAATAAAAATATGTCCAAGCTTATGTAGAAGTTTTAAGAATTTCATTGCATGTCTCTGACTAATCTGGTGAGAATTTATTTTCCCTGAAATTTACATATACCTTTTAACTATGCTTAAGCAAGATTTAAAAACATATTTTTGTACCATTTATCTTATTTTTCAGAACACTGTCCATGTCTGAAATTGCAGACTGAAAGAAAGAAGAAAGAAGAGAGAAGAGAGAAGAGAAAGAAAATCAAGGAAATATAGAAGTATTTAGCCTCAGTATCACAAGGATTTCTAGTTTTCTCATTCATACTCACAAACAACTCTCCTAGCCAAATGGCCTTTGACAGATAAAGCAATATATTAGTCTTGTCTCTAAAACTACATGAAAGAGATTATTGATCAGGGATGTAAAATTGAAAGGAAATAATATCACATTTTTTGATCCCTGGATAGGGAGCAAACTCAAAATATAGTGTCACAAAATTAAAATCACAAAGGATCACATTACACCTAGTTGCCTAATGTTATGGTCTTATCGAAACAGGTTGTTTGGCAAAGAATCTTATGTAGAAATAAACCCAATCAGGTTAAAAATTTTATCATCTTACTTCATCTCTTATTTCCTATAAAAAGTTTAATGGACAGTGGAACGATGCATATTCAAGAAAAATTGTTTCTTCTGAAGTTCTTCATCTAAGATGTTAACTTCTGCCCTTGATAAAAAAAATTCCAGATATCACAGAGTGCTGTAAATGTCATGGTTGTTTAGAAAAGCCTTTCCTGACTGGTCATGAATAGCTTGAGGCAGCAGGCAGCATACAAATGATGTCTGCAAGACAGTAGTTTCTTCATTTTAACGTGGTTATCTATTTCATCTCATATTCTAATGAAATTGGGAAGGCCTGAGTAATCTAAAGCTAAAAAGGTAGATATTTCAAAGTCTCAAAGTTATTAGCAGTTGATTTCTTTACAATTTTTAATCTAATATTTAATTAAAAGTGTAACAAAGAATTATCCAGTTATAAAAATCACAAAAAGTCTTTGAGTTCTAAGGAGGTACAACTATTTCCAATTTTTCAGAAAGAAAGCAATATAAGAAAATTATTTCTGCAAAGAATTATTTCTGCATGAGTTCTTTATATTGAAACATCTGAGAAGAACCAGTCTATCCATACAGTGTAGTAATTTAGGAATCTCAATCTCACAGAGCTCTAGTTCACCAAAAACACTGACACAGGAACAGTGAAATTTGACACCAGAGCCATTAGTACGACAAGACTGTCAAAGCATAGGTAGGAAGCACCTTTTAATCACTTTTCAATTCTCATAACTTCTTATTATATTTTCCATAGAACTGCTGACTCTCTAAATGATGTGGAACAGTTTTCCTCTAGCAAGTGTTTCCGCAAAAAAGCTGATGTATAAGGGTCTGCTTCCATAAATATTTAGCTAAATTAATTTGATTCAAAGCCAAATGCTTTAAAAAGGCTTGTTTTGATATTTTAAACAAGTATTAAATCTATATTATTTAATTCTCTTTCTCTATATGACTTTTTCTATGCCTATTTTTGCTTTAGTCTGTCACCAAAACAAAAATAACACTTGCCCACTCATTTTCCTCATTAAAATTTGTTCTCACAATAATTTTTGAAGGCTTCATTACTGTGAAATACTTGCCACAGATTTTACTTTTGAACAGCAGCAAGCTTTTGAAGTGGCTCTCCTGATGTGCGACAACACAGAGCAGTGCTCTGGTGCACATCATGAAGAGGTCTCATAATGCAAAAACCAGGCTCTCTTAAAATAGAATTCACTGGAAGATGTGATTGAGGGCTGTACTTTATGTCCTCCATCTGCTAATTGGCTTTGTCCAAAGGAATGGACTAGCAAGAGTCTGAAGCAAAGTAGCTGGAAATACAAGAGTGTGAAATAAGAAGTGTCAGGTTTTTGGCACCAACAGCTTTGCTTTATGAGGCTGCCTCCAATGGGGTTTTTCACTTGCTGTTGTAGCCATGTCATAGCTAAATTCCAGTCATCACTTGAGAAAATCTGGTGTCATCTTCAGGTTTATTCTCTTTTATTATTATTCTGAAAATATTAGTCTTACCTTCACTCCGTCTCTAGTTCAGGTGTGCAAATCCTGACCCTGTTTACTCAAAGAAAGAAAACAAACTTCTGATTTGAAACAAAGAAAAACTTTCTGCCCTGAAAGGATGGTGGCTGTTGCAGTGGGGTGG
>VYZQ01038631.1:10184-23777 GCA_013400655.1 Mystacornis crossleyi
CTGCAGAAGCAGGAGACAGAGCCTGCACCACACCAAAGGAGGGATGGCCAGAAGGTGTAATGGTTCAGGGGTGGGTGACAGAGATGGAGGAGGTTGGAGACATGAGGCTTGGAATCAGAGGAAGGCTCCTACCCCATCTTCAGACAGGCAAGGACAGGTTCAGTGCCCTGAGAAGCGACAGAGGGAACAAACTCCATCATGAGGGGCTTCAGATTTGATCAAACTTGAACCAAGTATTTGCACTAGGAAGTGATTAGGAAGAAGCAACAGGTGGGAGTGGTTGGAGATTTCCCTTTGTGGAGGACAGAAATATTCACCTACCATCCACATACGCAATCACAGATCAACCCAACTCAACAAAATCTCTGATCAGGCAGAGGAGCAAGACTTTGCATAGAAGAATTTTAGAGGAAACAGGCAGCAGTGATGTCTTAGGCACCTAAGCAGGCTAGGGGTTGTGTTTGTAGACTGTCCTGTTAGAGTAAGGTATCTGTACTTTACTGAGGTGAGTTTCATGCAGCTAATATCCAATTAAGTGCCCAGTACCACTGGTCACAGTATGCTGTTCTTCAGACACCTCTTTCCNTGAGGAATGTGACTTTGCTATCAGTGCAGCCACAAGCAGGATGTACAAAAGCCCTGGGAACATCTTGGAGAAATTAATTTATCAAGGGAATATTGAAGTCATAACAGCTCCCAAGGGAATACCAGTCAACATTAAAGACTTTGCTCTGTGACTAGCTGGTAGTGAGGATGGAGTTTAAGCTTTTGTTCTTCCATTCAAAGTGCATAGCCCTTTTCAACAAAATTGGTCTTCATATATGTCACAGGAATATTTCCTTTAACTTGTTTTTTTAAACTTTTCATTCTTTCTTGGAATGCTGCATGTTTTAATTGCATAGTTTCTGTGTAACCATGTTTAACCATGTTTCTGTGTAGCCCTGTTTACTTGAAATGGATATGGAAAATTGCTTAAGTGGTTTATCCCTTCCTGGCAAATACTTTTCAAAGGATGATGCTAAATAGGAAAAACTGATGGATTCCTCTTCTTCCCTATCTGGACCCTATCCAGATTTCTGTGTAGTGACTGGAAAGGTTCCTATAACTTTTCAGGCCACCTAGACTCTTAAGAGAGCGGTAAGGGAGGTGGACCACTCAGACTTCTTCTGCTGTTCTCATAGCAAATGCAGGGACCGGTTTCTGTGAATGCTGAACATACTGTGCAGAGTCTGTGAGCATCTTTGGGTCCATTGCTATTTTTAATAGTTGTTGATTGTACTCCATTTTTCTCCTTCAAGGTCCCAAAGGACATTGTAAACATCTGGTTGAACAGCAATCCCCAGATCAGTGACTGTTTCAATCCAGTTGCTACCAAACTAAGGCATGACAACTGCTTAGAGCTTGGAGGCAGGGAAAACAATAGTGTCTTTAATCCTCATATCTGCTGCTGTCTCCTGTGCATTTTGAAAAATTTGTAATATATTTTCCAGGATTTCATACATCCGATACTTCAGCTGGGAGAGCATTTCTTAAAATCAAAGTGTTCATAAATCATAGAAAAATGGCTGCTGTCCATCAAGAACCTGAAATAAGGCACCTACCCATGGGCAGCAATTTCATCACTGGTCATCTGTTCACCTGGGACATTCTAGTGACAAAGAATTGACCCTGAAGTATGCACGCAGATGGACCTGCCCCTCCTTGTTGGCCTTGTATCCATCATTAAAGCTCTGAGCCTTTACACGATTCAGAATTTTATCCAGTAACTCTTATATTCACCTTGGAGTCCTTGGTTGAGGCCTTGCTTTTAGAAAGCTGTCCTCTATTGCTTTCAAGTGTTCCAGTAACAAAAACCATCCCACAGCAGCTGATGCATTGTCCCAATAATTTATTGTACTGCCTCTTAGAAGGCATTGCTCATTCTTGCACTTAATTTGGTTAATGTCTTCTTTCAGCCATGAGTGCACTGAATATGCAATTCTCAGACACCACATTTATGTGCATAAATCTGCTCCAATGATAAACTTTTGGTAGCTGACTTGCTTTATCTAGGGAAGATATTATAAATCTGTTCTTTTTTGTTCTAATTTATAATGTGTTCTTGGAGTCCTGGTGTTAAATGAATTTAATACTTTGAAAAAAATTCTTTCCTATCTAATGTGATTTTTCTAGATTAACTTGTGTCCATGAATAAAGCTCTTTCCTTTTCTAACGTATTTGAACAGATTTATAGCAACTTTGCTATGTCTTTATGAGTAAACTGAAGAGAGTCTGGCCTTGGTCTCAAGCACATTGCATGGCCATGTGTGCTGTTAAATATTTAGCACTCTCCATGGCATGAGTTTGGCTTGAGCAAACTGATTTCCCCCACCAAACAAATGAGGGAATATTGATATTTCAGAAATCCGAGGGTGGGCAGGAGTGGGATGCCCACAGAGCATATTTGTTTTCAAAATCTCAGAGATGCACTCAGTGAGGCCTCCCCAGCTGGGTGTGCGGTGTCAGCTGTGTGAGGACAGGCAATGCCTTGTTATTTTATTCACAGAGTATAAACACAACTTCTATGCAAGCCGAAGAAAGCATTATGGAAGAAGTCATTAGGAAGACATTCGTTCCTATGATGGTGGTGAGGCACTGGAGGAGGTTGGCCAGAGAAGCTTCCATCCCTGGAAGTGCCAGGCTGGGTGGGGCTTTGAATAACCTGGTCTAGTGGAAGGTGTCCCTCCCTGCCCAAGGAGGGAAGGGTTGGAGCTAGAGTAATAATTAAGGTCCCTTCCAACACAAACCCTTTTACTATTCTATGACTGTGGCAAACTACAGGTGTGTATTAATAAAACTATTAGGCTTGTTCAGAAGAAAGGGGAGGCTCTTGACATCCCCTAGGGCTGAGGACCTGCAGCCCATCCAGAACAGCTGGGGAGCACCTGGCTGGAGCTGTTGGATGGCTGGTAGGAAGCTGTAGATTCACAGATTATTTATCCCCTGAATGAGCAGTGTTCACATGCCTAGAGGATAGATCCAGCTTCTCCCCCGTGTGCTCAGAGTGCTTCACACATCTCTGGGGCTGGGAAATCCCAGCTGTATATGCAGTAGCCATATGGGTGTGCGCAATTGTTACCATCCATAATGTGTGTTGACAGGATGAGTCAAAACAACCACTCTGTTTCAGTGCTATGTTTTATATATAACACCCTATCAGCTGTGTGCAGGAGACATATCCACAGAGGTATGTATGTGCTTCACCATTTCTAGAAGTCAGATTCCCCCAGTTTCACAGGAAATATATATCTAAATGTCTTTGTAGTGTGAGTAAAAAAGGTCTGACGGGGGAGTTGCTAATATCTTAAAACTCTTCCTGCTCTCTTTTAGTTTTTTTTTTCCTTATTTCTGTTGCATTCTTCTTACATTACGCACAACATTTTTTTTCTGAATTCGAATGAGTATATACATCAGGTTACTGTTTTATAATATTATTGCTATAGATATTATTTTGGCAAGTAAAATTGCCCCCTACATACTGTGATGAAAATATAGCACATTTTAGAATTCATCTGAGTCAGATTTAATTTCTTGACAAGTTGTACATTAAAAAAAAAGTTATTTCATAAAAATCAAACATAGTGCTTATTCAATCATCTGTTACAACCATCTGCTGCTGATACATTATTTTGATTTATCATCCTAAGCCTGGCAGGACCCCATCCTATCCCCAAGGAAGTCAACTGCAGTTTTATTATTCCCTTCACTCAAAGCAGGATAGAATCTTCATTCAACTTACTACTCAAGTGAATTATAATGTAATCTTCTTTCACTACTCTGCAGTTAAGAGTTCAAAGTTTCTACAGCAATGGCAGTATCATATTGGAATTTTTAGCAAGTTCTATTCAAATGTAACATCCCTGTCACAAACACTTTTGCAATCGCCTGTAAATTAATCATATTTTAAAATTCACAAGAAAATGTAGCACTTAAGTAAAAATGTTTTGAAGTTTACTGAGTTATAGGCACTGGTCTCCTTAAGATGCCACTTATTTGGCACATCAGCCACCAGATTGATTAATATTCTTGAATAGGTATAGTTAGTTTACTTTACATTCAGTTTTCCTGAAGTATATTATCTTTTGTGCTCTTATATCAAACAAACCAACTACATATGACATAGTAACTGGAGTTTCTAGCTGCCACCTTAAAAATTCATCTGTAATGTCTACATGAACTGCAATATTTTCCTTAAATCCTATTATTGCTGGCTGCACTCTAAAATTAGAAATTAAAACCTTGTGTTTGCAAGTGCAACCTGTCTAAATATTTCAGATAAGACGTTTCAAGACTAGCTGCTGATTTTTCTAATAAAACAGCAGCAGGATATTTTCTATTTAAATATTTTTTTAAACCCTTATTCACATGCATATAACCTCTTTCTATACAAAGAAGGATTATTTTATAACAAATAAAGCAGTGCTTCAACTATCCTTTATATTTATGAAATAAAACCATGCTACAGACATATTCCACTGCCCGAATGGATGTTATCATTGGATGTCCATATAAATGTTTTTATTTTGATGGCAATGCATCGTGTTTTTCCACAAAGCACAAATATTTGGCATTTCCTGCCTTCTGAGACAGTTTTTTGAGGGGAAAAAAAGCATTTTTAATCAAAAATACAGTTTCAGCCATGAATACTAAACAGCTAGAGGAGCTTGACCATTCCCAGAAATATTTAGGGAAGTGACCAGGGTTAACAGTGAAGAGGCAATACTGTTAACTCCCATGCAAATTTCAAAACACTGGGCCTAGCTAAAATCAAAGCTAAGTATAAAAATAAATTAATGTATTAAGGCACTTCTCTTCCCCTTAAGATATTAAAATTACTCAGACTTCAGTATGTCGTACCTTCGTACAGCTGGAAAAATGAAGTTGACAGCTGTATGTAAATTAATGGTTATTCAAGGAGTTTCTGTGAGGTACACGCAGAGGCTGGCTGTGGTTTATGCTCTGAAGTCTAAGGGATTGTGGTTAAAGCTGATGTGGTCTCAAGTGAAGTTCTGCATATCAACCCTAGGGCAGATTACACTAATAATTGTCATCAAGTGGTTATGACCAAATTACAGACCTCATCTTGAATGGCAGGAGCTGAATTCAGCAGGTTGCATTTAATATTTGTAAAATCCTTGGAAAGAAGGTATCCTACACCAAAGCAAATGCATCCCAGTCAGGATAGGGAGATAACAGTGTGGTTTGGAGATCTCAGTAACTGCATTTATCATGCTTAGCCAGACAGTCCGACTGCACTTCAAGCTTCCTGACCTCTCCCTGCGCAAACTGTATCCATAAGTAAAGTAATCATAATGAAAAAAAACCCAAATGAAAGTAAAAATCATTATGATTTCTGAGTACGTTGATAAATCCAGGCAAAGGTCACTGGGCAGAGAAAGGAACAACTTTTTCATTCTATACAAGTCTTTGATCCTATGTGGCCTCTATCTGAAAAAAAAAAAAAAAATTTGAGAGTTTGATTTACTTTTCCAAGCAAGCACTTTAAAATAAATATCTGTTGAAAAACAAAACAAAACAAATCTGCCTGTTCCTCCTACTTATGAACCTACTTTCCTCCACTGAATATAAAGAGAAGACTCACGATCAGAAGTCTTTGAACCCCAAAGCTGAGGCATCTACATCCTCACAGAGCATGAAATTAAAGTGTGACACATTCATAGGTTGCTGGATATGCTACCTGTTTAATTAAGTTGGAATTAGATGCATTATTGGGAGATAATGTACTTTGATGCTCACTAATACAGAGATACCAGTTTTGATTCAGTAAGCCTCTTTCCTGAAATATGCTGAAAACTGGGAATGCATACAAGGGTAGTTGTGTCTCCCTGCATTCTCCAGCTCTGCATTTTTCCCTGCGTACAAGTTTCTATCCCCTTGAGGCACATTTCTGACAACAGAGAGGAGAGGAAAGCAACTGAAAGAGCATGTGTTTGCCAGGATAAATCATGTCAGACCAACCTGATTTTCTTCTACAGTAACGTGGCTGGGTTCGTGAACAAGGGGAGAACGGGGATACCATTCATAACAATTTTGGCAAGATTTTTGGAAACATCTCCCACAGTGTTCCAGTATTCATGTCTGGACACCACAGTGAAGCTAGGTGGGTAGCTATATGGGTAAGAAACTGAACAGGTAAGCTAATCAAAGGAAAAATAAATACATTGCAACAAAAGCTAGGGGAAACAATAGTGGATTTTTTTCAGGTCTTCCTTCTTTTATTACTACTGGGACTTGAAGGTGTGGCTGAAACAGTATCTCTCCGAGGAGAGGCTGGGGGAGCTGGACTTTCACAGCTTGGAGCTGTGGAGCTGTGGATTTGGGGAGAACTTAACATCAGGCACCAGTGCCTATGTGGAGGTCATCGAGGATATGCAGCTGGGCTCATCACAGCCGTGCAGGGTGGGAGGACAAGGAACAATGAGCAGTAACTGAAGCAGGAGAGGCTCACCCTCAATATAAGGAGAAACTTTTTCCATGAGAGGAGAGTCAGGCAAAGGCACAGGTTTTGCAGTCTTTGTCCTTGGAGGTTTTCGAACACTGACTAGAAGAAGCTCTGAGCAGCTTGGACTGATCCCAGAGCTGAACCTGCTACAAGCAGGAGGTTGGACCAGGGACCTCCTGAGGTCCCTCTGTGCCTGAATTATCCTGTGATCCCATCATCCTCCACTGTCTGACATACAGAGCAAAGCTAAAAGGACCTTTTCTCTGACTTGGCATCATCATTCATCTATTCTTCACTAACAAATGAAGAAAAGAGTAAAGGTAGTTTCTTTAAAGTTATTTCTTCTCCTTCTTGGTTCCCCTATCCATGCATCTTATTACATAGCATTCTACCAAAATGCAGAACAATATAACAATATAACAATGAAATGTATTTTGGGTTAATCACTTTTCTAGGCGGTCCCAAAACAAAAGTTAATTGCTGTAATATGGTTTTCTTATACATCCTGCCAGGTCCTTGCTATTTACCCTAAGACACTGTGTTAGTAAGAATACCTATAGAATATTAAGAATATTTTCTGTTTCTCTCAAGAAAATAATTATATGCATCACTTCCAAACTGTTTGAGTAGAAACAGGTACAAATAAAAGGCCCACATGAATAAAATGTCTGATGATCATGTTACCAGTGGCTGAGAAGTAGGTACAAGCAACACACACTTATTCTGAGATCTTTACTCAGAAGTTTTAGGCTTTTTTTGAAATCTCTTTACTTCCTCTTTAAAAAAAAAAAAAAAAAAAAAAAAAGGAAAAATCCCTCAGGCAAGAGAGTCATTGGCCTTCTGCTTGCATAAAGAAATGTAATTAGAATTTAGCAACTCTGAATGAAGAAGGACAGAAAGAATTGAAGCCTCAAATTGCTATTTCAAATGTTGAGAAAGGCTGGGTGAATCTGAACTTTGGGCACATTAGGTAAATGAGACCTGGGGGTTGTTTAATCTAGGGCAGTGGGAACTAAAATCATTTTTGTGTAAGTGGATGCAACTTCATTTCCATAAATGAAGCCAGAAATGTACTCTTCCCAATCACCCTCTATATTACAGCCTATCTTAGATTAATGTGCTGCTTTTTATTTCCTGTTTTCTCTGTGGTTTTTGACTAATACTTCACCTTCATGTGTAACATTCATTTCACCCATAATTTTTAATCTAGGTTTTTAAAAGTTGGGCATCTGTCACAGAGTTGGATATCTGTCATAAAATGCATTTATTGTATAGACAACAGAGATCATAAATTGAGCAACTGGTGGTTTTTTACTCCTGCAGACGAATGTAACTCTGGGACTGCAGGGGAGCAGCAAGGACTCAAGCAAGCTGCCTTGGACCCTCCAGTCTGACCTCCTTCCACCAGACACTCCAGTTCCTGGCTGACCTGGCCTCACTGCCAGTTGTTCCCTACACTGATGTTCCAGTTCTCAGCAAGAAAGCTGAGCACTAACAATTAAATTTGTTTCCAGCTTCTTCTGTCTCTCAGCCCACAGAAGATATTTTAACAGCTTTCCCGTCACCTTCCCAGATGGATTCTCCTGCCCTTACTGCCCAAACTCCAGATTTTCCTTTCCAAAAGCATTATCTTACTCCTGACACTTTTAGAGATCGGTTTAGACTTCAAAACACTATGGCAATCAGAACCTTTCACTTCAGCATAGAATCATAGAATTAAAAAATAATTTGGGTTAGAAAGGACCTTTAAAGGTCATCTAGTCCAACCTTGCTGCCATGAGCACATCTTCAACTAGATCAGGTTCTCCAGAGCACTATCCAACCTGACCTTGACTATTTCCAGGGATGGGGCATCTTAACAACTCTCTTGGCAGCTCTTCCAGGGTTCCACCACCCACATTGTAAAAAATCTTCTTGTTATACCAATCTAAATTGACCCTCCTTCAGTTTAAAATTATTGCCCTTTGTCCTACTGCAACAGGCCCTGCTAAAAGGTCTGTCCCCATCTTTCTTTTAAGTCCCCTTTATATATATGCTATTCCTAATTTAATAGGAAAACACCTCTGAAATACATCAAAACTCTCACAGAATAAACATTTATCAGGCTTGACCACAGATCCTTCAGATATATCTCGCTTTCTTTGCATGAGATGTTAACAAAGGAAAAAAATTTATGTTCTCCTTTCCCTGCTAAAAGCCTGAGAGTCCATAACAGAAGGCAAAGAAACATTGGGGACAATCTGTTGGGAGTCTGTTATGGAGTCCCTCATGTAAAGAATGAAATGGATGAAGCTTTTCCATGAACTACTTGGAGAAGTTTCCCAGGGGCAGGCTCTGTTCCTCAGGATGGATTTCAACAACATGGACATCTACAAGTCAGAAAATGCAGAATTGTGCAACACAGGAGGCTGCTTTTCTTTCCTGATGCAAATCCCAGAGGGCACAGTCAGGATAATGCTCTACCTGACCCCTACTCATAAGCAAGGGGTAGCTGTTGAGCCTGGTGGTGCCAATGGCACAGTATTCAGATGATAACTAGAGAAACATACTAACATGCTTGAAATCTGGTTTGGAAAAGACACAGAGTTGGTTCCTACCAGCCAAGTCAAAGTAGAACCACTTGAACAGGATTAGTCAGTGCATGAATACTCCAAGGCAGTCATGTCGGTGAAAATCACTGCATGTTTTTTCATTAGCAGGCATTAAACCAGGCTAAGTGGCACCGGCCTGTCTCTGAGTTAATCGCAGCACTTTTCTCCTTGCGTTGTGAGCCAGTCACACAGCGGTGCGGTTTTTAATGTCACAAACCTTTCTCTGCATCACAGACTGCCTTTCTCTCCATGATGGTACAATAAACAGCAATGTTAGACACCAGCTTGTTTGCACTCAGGGAACATCAGAGATGTGTGCTACATGTATGCACCATACCATGTCAAACAGTTACTCCTCTAAAGCTTTTTTTTAAAAACTTTTTCAAACATTTCTTTCTTTCATGTTTCAGTGATTTAAGGTTTTAGAAGTATAAAAAATAAAATAAACACAATTACATTTTTATAAACATTTTCCTGTAAAAGATGTTTATATCTTTATATCTATCTATCTATATAGATAGATATGTTTTTATAGATATAAAAGATAAAGATATAAAAGCAGTGTACCATTAGTCTATTACCCTTTGTGCATCACAATTTTCTCCTTTAAAGTGTACTTTCACAGTGATTGAAGTTAATGATTGAATCTTCTGCTTTAATTACATGTGTCAGAAGTAATTTATCAACAGAGAAGTAATTCATCTGTGCTTTAATAAGCAATAGCTCATATGATCTGTAAAGGAATTTGTAATCTGCTTTTCTGGCCCTTGGAATTCCCAAGGGTATTTGAGAGGAGATTAAGTGAGAACTGTGTTTTCTTAAGTTATTCATTAAAAGTTGTTTTTTGATGTAGCTTATTAAAAGTGGTAAGAAATCAAGATATTTGGATAAAAATGAGATATGGATACCGTTCCTCAAAACACACACACACATGCACATAATGTTTTAAAACTCTGAAGACCCATCAACTGACAAAGTTTTCAGCAGAGCAATTTTACCTGCAAAACAACAAACAACACTGTTTAGTGTTACAGTAATTTTTACTTGCAGAAGTGAAATAAGAAAGTCATCCCTTCAAATTCAAGAAGACTGTTCCAAGCTATAGGCTGATCTGGTTCATTAATAAGGTTAATGATAACACTGCATTGAAGACACAAAGCATCCAGCGAAAACCAATAAAATGACCAAGTTCAGCAGGATTACAACTTTGTTTCACTAAGAACAAATAGGACTTTTGGACTGTAAAAGACTAATAAATTAAGGGTTGCTATAACTCACATATGCCTTTAAAATAGAATGGCATCCTGCTAGGAAATTCAATAGAGCTGGCTAATAAATAAGTGCAATGAATATATCAGGGATAATGAGTAACGCTCTGCCAACCAGTAGATGCACTTCTTAGAATAGCGGCCTACATGTTTGCTTAAATATCTCAGTGTCACCTTGAAATAAAACCTTAGATTTGGCTGAAGGTGTATTTTGACAAAGCATTTCTAACACTCAGCCAAACTGTAGAACATTGTTTCATATCACTTGTTTGCAAAAAGCACTTGTAAAATATGCCTTCCTTGAAACTGCTTGTCAAAACATGATATTGAAATTAAAAGCACACCCACTGTATGGACATACATGAAAGAAAGATGATGATGGAAAACGTAATTTTGGAAATGCTTACTTCAAATTTATGGAAAAAACATTAAGAGCAAATCAGAGAGAACAAATTTTATTGTTCTAATGTTCTCTTAATTGAGCGTACTGAGTTCTATACGTAGTTTTTCATGGTGTAATAATAATTTTTTTCTGAGTGGTCAGATGACCACAAATTCATTTATAATTGCTTACATGACCACTAAACATTTCATGAAGTTTAGCATTAACAGTTACTTACACTGAGATAGGGCTGGAAGTATTTCACTGTTTTTCATGCACTAGTCCCATCATTTAAATGCGAGTCACCAATCATAAGCAGAAATTCCATGCAATTTGGGGAGTGAAACACAATGAGCAGGCAGCAAGTAGTCACTATTCCTCTAAAAGTGGAAAAAGTAAGAAATTAAAGGAAATATATATCTGAATAAGAAAATCAAATGTAAAAGAATGACCACATCCTCCCTCAGAGAAAACTACCTGTGGGTGAGAGGTGGGTAAAATCAGATTCCAGTGCAGAAAGCTCTGGGGTGCAAACCCAGGCTCAGCAGGGTAGTGAGTTCTGCTGAGAGATCAGGGTTGAATGCTGTAGGATTTGTCCCATGCATTCCAGCCTATCCTGGAATAATCTGCCTATCCATTGTGGCAGATTATACCACATCGTGTGTCTTTATCAAAATAATACCTGATGTTGATAGCAGACACTGTTGTTACAAGCTCTTGTGCATAGTTTGCTGCTTAAACATCCTTGTCATTTATGTCATAATGTGCTGCCACATGTTGTGGCATGCACGGACCAGGCTGTTCCCTCATCAAAGAGACCTTTCTAACCAAGACTGAAGAGTCATGGAAAGCTCATTCACCACATGTGGGGTTTTTCATGAGGATTCAGAGATCCACAGCATGCTCAGTTTGGCTTCTAGAGCAAGATGCTTCTTGGGCAAGGACAGAGGACAAATTGTCTTCCTCAGAAATCTGACACTGGGGTTCTGACTTCTTGTCCTTTTGGCAGCCAGGCTATGCCACATGCAGCCTGCAAATTTTAGATTAAATAAGCTAGTTCTCATTTACTGCATCTTCCGCAGTAAAGAGTTGAAACTGTGTTTTGCACAGACACATCAGTGTTTCCTGTTTCTTAAACACTGAGTCTGACTACCTTCAAAAAAAGAGATGGATATCCAGAGGAGGCATGGTCTGTTAGAAACTTCAATTGGTTCCTTCATGATGTAAGACAGTCTTTGTCTAGTCTGCCCTAGCCCTATGTCTGTACACGGCCTCACACAGATAAGAAGGCCTTTGACTCTGGGTTTCTCCCAGTGTGTAGACACTGAGGCTGTATTTATCTCTCAAATCCTATCCAACACCCTCATTTACTCCAGGGTTTTCCTTTTCTTGTCACACAGAAGCACTGAAATCAATGACTACTTGAAGTATTTGTAAATATCACCACTTTCGAAACCCTGCTGAAAGATCCAAGGATTTCAATGTCCTTTTAAGGGTGTCTTGAACAACCTTATCTTAATCTAAAGACAATCCTGAGCAGGGGGTGGACTATACAATAGCCAGGTCCCAGATTTTCCTATAGTCCTGTCAAGACCAGTTTTCCTAGCAGCCCTCAATATCATTTTCATGTGTATTGCTCTGTTATTTTAGCCTCTTCTCCTCCAAGATATTTCACTAGGATTTTCAAAAACATGCACAATATATTTGCCTTCATTACCTTTTATTGTGCCTGGATGAGGTGGAAAGGGAAAGTTCAGAGCTCATCTATCATTTAAAAATTCAAGACAAGAGATATGGGAAAATAATGTGGAAGGCACTGAAACTGAGAATATTTTCTGTTCAAGTTTACACATTTCTAATATTTAATGCTATTCTTCTGTAGTTAACTGGACATTAGAATGTGCTTGCTGCCTAAATTGGCGAATTATTTAGATGCATGAAAAATGCTGTTATTCACCTTGCTGCCAGGTGGCAAAGTGCTGCTCATATCCAATCCAAGAGTCATCGTTCCAGTTTTGTACGTTCTCAGGTGACAGTAACATCACTTGGTGGCTGATGCCCCTACCGCACAGATAGAAAAGCTTTCCTCTCAAAGTGCTCCAGCAAGGAGATTTATATGCACAGTAAGTTCAGCAATGGAGAAGACTGCTTAAGGAGGCTGCATAATCTCCATGCTTGGACGTTTTCAAGCCCTGAATGGGTGAAGCCCTGGGCTGTCAGGTTCAACCTAAAGTTGAACCTGCAGTGAGCAGGAGATTGGACCAGAGACCACCTGAGCTCCTTTCCAGCCTAATTACTCTGTGATCCCAGCCATGCTCATTTGCTAATATATCCTCTATGCAGAGCCAGAGTTTGTGTGAGTTTGACAAGGAGAAACAGCTTCTAAGACACATCCCTCTGGCATATGGGACTACTTGGTGTACAGAAAGAAAGAACAATGAAATCTGTTCCCCACCTTTTCATTTTGCCTCTTCATCAAATGCTGCCTCAGAACCAGATTCAAAACACCTTGAAGCCAGTGAAAAAAACTGACATTTGGATCAGTGTCTTGTTCATTCTGCTTCAGAGTGAGTCAGGGGACAGACCAGCCCTGGCAGTGCTTCAGCACTGTGAGGAGGAACATCTTACCAGGGCTTGTCTGATGTGTGATCTGAAATACTGATGTACTCACATTTGGCATCCAAATAAAGGGAGGAAGTTTTGGAGGAAAGGCTGCTTTCTTAAGGCACCCAAGAGACCTTGGTTCACTAGTTCTTGTCCTGCCCTCCAGTTCTGCTCTGTCTGAGCATAACTGGCTGCTGGATTTTCCTGCTGTTGTCATCACACCATTGTTGCTGTGGGGTCCCAGCA
>VYZQ01038635.1:8956-21308 GCA_013400655.1 Mystacornis crossleyi
AACACAAACAATTCTATGATTCCATAAGGAGCAAAATAGCACAGATTTCTTCTTCCCTACTCAGCAAGTTCTTCTCATAAAATAACACATTTACAAAAAGAGAAAAAACCCACATATAATTAATGTCACAATTTTAATGATATGTTTACATTTCTAAAACAAATATTACCTGGTAGAACAAGCCCTCAAGAACATTACACTCAAAACTAAAGTTGTGGGAGATGCAGATTAAAAACTTTCTCCCTTAAATCCCTGTGAGTAAATCATGGTGAAATCCCTTCATCTCTCTGGGCAGCAGTTGCATCCCCCAAACTGCATAATCCTTCCTTTGCATGCTTTTTTAGGAGCTGCTGATTTTGTCTGCTTTGAACTCTCCAAGCCCTGGGTTAGGATGTGGCTCGGTGCACGTGCTCCTGTGGGATCTGTGACAGCAGGGTCTCTTGCTGTGCCTATGTACCAAATAATAAATACCTTTCTCCTCAGCTTATTTCTTTGCCCATTGCTTTGATTCCAGCATTTATTTATTTTACAGGAATGGCTTCATCTGCCTTGCAAGATAACTTTCCACCTTCCAAAAGCCAGAACCTCCAATCTGTTCAGTAACAAATGAATAGCTACAGCACTGCATACACATTCTGCAATCACAGAAATCAATACAAGATGATTTCAACACTTCTTTAAAGAAATGGAATTCTGTTCAAACATATCTATCAAGATATGCTTTATTGCAAAAAAAGGTGGCAAAAAGCCAATATTATTGTTCTTCTTCTGAATTTATATAGATGCTAAATCACATGGGGTTTTTTTGTTTGTTTTTTTTTTTTTTTTCACAGAGGGTATCTTTTTAACAGAAAATGAAGTTTTATAAAAAGATGTAGGACAGGACAGAAATGAGAACAGCAGAAGTGCTGCTACACTGCCTTATCTTGCATCTTTAACCTCTGGAGAGATTGACCGAGCCAGGAAAATACTGCTGGGTCACAGCCCCCTTTCATTCAGACTGGACTTGTTCCAACCAGGGAATCCCTGCCAACCACCCTCTGTGTTGTGGGAGACCTCATGATCAGTGTGACATAACCTCCAATCTTATAAATACTAATAGCCTAGCAGGGATCAAAACACAGACATGGAGAAGCTCCTGAGGGTGGCACATTTTGTTTTCTAATCCCAGCACAGAGCAGAAGTCCAACAGCAGTGGTGGGCAATTGCCTTCTGCTTCCCAAGTTAAAATGCAGCAGGTGCCAGTGCTGCATCAGCACATCCCCTCTGGGGACATTTTACTGCCCTACTAAACACCCTTACCTGCATCCTGCATCTTCAAACCATCTTCATATTTGCATCTCTGACAAAGTGCCCCTCCAAGAAGCCACAAGGAGGGTCTATAAATGTGCCAGGGTGGGAAAGGGCAGGACAAAGTACTGAGAGCAACAAAGTGGCTTTGCAGAGAAAATATCCCAGTGCAAAACCAGCAGTAAAAGTGTCCAGGCTGGCTTTAGTTATTATTAGAAGTGTCTAGTCTGGACAGCTGCTTTATTTGAGAAGGAGTTTGGTCTTGATTCCAGGCTCCTCACCAAATCCACACTTTCACAACACTATGGAATACTCGAGTGCCTTTTTCCCTCCAGTATGATATGCACCACCGTGTTTTTAAAGAGGAAAATACAGTTTGAAGTATGTGAGATTTTAAAACTTGTTCAGAGTTGAAGTTACAGATTAATAGTGCAATGCTTTCCATAAGAAGTCCCATATTTAGTGACAAATCCTTTCACTGCAGCTCCAGTGGAATAAAACTCCCAGATGGAACCCTTCACAGTCTGAAAACACCACTCCCCTTCCCAACCTGATCTGCCAATAAAGAAAATTTGCTCAATAAACCTATCACATACTGAGAGGAAAACAACCCAGGCTGTTGGGTGTCTTCTGAGAGCAAATTGTCTTTGCTTCACAATAATGAAAGTTGAGACAAAAACTCCTTCTGGCATCACAATCAGAAAAAGAAGCACGGAGAAAGAGACAAAGAAAATCTTGATTTTTTAGTTTCCTCACTTACCAGATTTTGAAAGACATTTACAACCTGTACAGCTGATTTTAAAGGGGTCGTTTTGGTTGCTATTGAGCACAAGTGTATACACAAAAACAAGCAGAGAGGACTTGGTGAGGTAGGCAGAGGTGGGTGGGAGAGTCGAATGAAACCCCTGCCAAGACCATCCTTGCTGTATTTTCTGGGTTGCCTTGGAATCCAAGCAAGCAACTTATTTTTTGGATGGAGGGGCAGGAAAAGGACAGGTATGGTTAACACACCCATTCTGAAAGACTACCTTTCTTCTCCACTACACAGGGAAAGATGCAGTATGTTCTCAGTGTTATTGACCCTTTCCTTTCCACGGGAGCTGAGTGGTTTAATAAAATCTCTCCTCATTTTTTCAACATTAGCAATCCTTTGATTAAACCTCTATTTGTGCTTTTCTCTCAAATCTGTGTCTAATACAAAACACCCCAGGCTCCAATGAAAATCTGTACTTCAATAATGAAATAATTTCTTGTACTGTGGGTGAGTCAGGGTCTGCTCATGATTAAGAAACACTAAATATGACAGATTACTTGCCATTAATTATTACTTCATCCCCTCAGAGAATACACCCTACAACAGAATTCTTCCCAAAAACTCCTGAATTTCAGAGCTCCCCAACTGCTACAAACAAATGCATTTTGTTTACTCATTGCCTATGAAATAGGTTTGTTTGAAACCTGGAAGATAAAATTGTCCAGTGTTGGTGAAGTGCTGTAGCCGGAACAGAATGCTGATTTTTATGGTTCCTTTACATATCATAACATCTTTCTGCCTATATAATTATTTTTAAAAGACAGGAAGAAAAGAAAAGAAAAATAAAAGCCAGTAGGATCTAAATAACTTTCTCTCATCCTCTTCCCTGCAGTCACTGGATTATCCAGCCTTCTCAGGCTGAATCAGTGTGCATTTGGAATGTTCCCAGTTTCAAATACACAAATACCGACATCAAAATGGGGGAGTATCCACAGGAGTCTAAAGTGAGGCTTGTCCAAATCTGTTTGCAGCAGAAGGGCCATGGAAAGCAATCGCCCTCTGCACGCTGGCTCTGAGGCACTGCAGTCTTAATGAATTTCAGGCTCAGACCAGTTTACATTTTCTGGCACTTGGTGCCTCGGTGGCATCTGGTGGGGGATTATTTATTTATTTTTAAAAATTTGCTCTGCAGCACAAGCCTCGGTAAATTTGCAAGGTTTTCGCAAGTCAGCTTGAAGGGCTTGTTCAGCAGACCTAGAATTATTAGTAAATGCTCAGAATTAATTGTCAGCTTCGAGGAGGGTAGAAATTCCCGTGGCATTGGTACAAATCTTAGTGCTCAGTGCTTTGGGGGCACTCTGGAAGCTTTGAGCACAGAACCTTTGGGTTTCCAGCTGAGTTCGGGGGGAACAGTGTTGTGTCTAAGCTTTTCCTTCAGCACTGCACCTCAGCAGGAGCAGAGATCTGTCACCCCACAGAGCTGCCACTGCATTAGTGGTGGCACAGGCAGTTTGACCTTCATTTAGCAAAGGAAAATATTCACCTCCAGCCTTTTAAAGCTCCTGCAGGAGTCACTTTTGCTGAATTCACTTGTTACTCCCCTCACTGTTTTCTCCAACACATCATCTCTACTTGTAATTCTGTAACAGCTGTACAGAATTAGAGTTGAGTGGGATATTGAGGATGACACACAGGCCAAGAAATGCTGATTCATAAATACCCACAATAAAACTTCAGTGGTAAACACAGAAAGGCCTCAGTTACAGACTCATGTGTGGGCATGTAAATATTAAGTTTAAAAAATCAAGACCTAGAAGCCAGGAATTCTAGAATTCACCTTAACCTTAATTTCTTCTATTTGAGAATATATATCCCACTTTCTGTATGCTTCACAATATATGATAATCTCTATGGTGGTATTAGAATTTTATGTCCTCATGTCTAATTCTACCATAAGACCAACTCCTCCCAAAGGCCGAGTACAAGTTATTGGAGCAACTAGACAAATGGAGGAACTTAAATAATTCTGTGTTAATCACCTAGATTATCAGAATATTTTCAGATGTGCAACAGTTTTTCTAAGCTTTAGAAACAGCTGTGCTGCCTTGGCTAAAACTTTGCAAACACCCGTGGAGGGAAACTCATTAAAAATTGCAACTGAAAATGTGCAGTTCTACACATGAAGAGAAAGAGGTGTGGGATAACCCATTTAAAATGCATTGTAAAAAAAATTTTAAAAATTTAAAAGGCAGTACTGTACACATTCAAAACATTTTAGCAAGCAAATCCCAAAATATCCTCATAAAGTTGGTAGAAAATGTGAAAATTGATAGCAGACATGATTTAAATAACTTAATCATGCAGTCAGTAACAAAGGAGATGTTGCATTCCACATTTCTCCTCCTCTGAAACCAGTGTCAAACCAGAGCCCAGTAATGGTTGAAATCTCTTTAAGGTACACAAAGCAAACCTCTGTTGCCACCGAAGGAGATCTGTACAAACAGAAAAGACAATTAGGTCTGAAACCACCCATTTCACATTTGCAAATGCATCCTGATAGAAACAAATTGAGAGGTTTCAGGTAAATAAGTTTTCAGCGCATTTGCAAGTGAAAAATCCCTACCAGCAGGTGGTAATTTGGTCTACCCTGGACACTTTTAGAGCTATTGAATTGCATGTCACAGCACTGCAACCTATATTTCACTATATGCTCTGTTTTCCCTAAGTGTTTGGTAAGGCAAGGAAAACCAGAGCCAGCAGAGAGGCACACACACAGAATAGCAAATAGGATCACTTTTCATTTCATGCTTTCATATCAGAGAATTATATTTTCAATCCTAACATAGGTCACAATAGTCACAATGGCTGTTTGTAACTTGCTTTCCGGGCACGTTGCACGGTTGGGAAAGATTTTCACATAATCAAAGTTGGGTATTTCTAGAGACATCAAAAGAGTCTGTGAAGTGGAGAGCAGGTGCTACAGACATCTTAGAGGATCTGAGAATGCAATTAACCAGCAAATGAGCCTTAGAAAACCCAGTCTTGCTGAACAGATGAGCACAATAAAAGCCACTGAGAAATGAGATGGCCAAAGCACACTAATAACAGCAGCAGCATGGAGACATCTGCCCTGTGCCTTAACCTTTAGGAAAAGAGAGCAGATCCCACACGGAGAGGGAAGTAGGGATAATTATGTAAATATCTGGGGCTCCTGGAGGAGATGGAAGTTTATTGATTGCTTTCACTGAGGCTCAGTTAAGCAGAGCACCACTGGGCTCTCTCTGCACACTCCAGTGGATTGGTGCTTGGGATGGCTGGTGCTGGAGGAAATGGGTCAAGTGGCTTCCACAAGATTATCAAACCCAAGTGGTTTTACCCCTTAGCATTTATGCAGCAACTTTTCTCATCATTTATGTTCTGACTGCGAGCCTCGAAGTTGAACACTGAGAGGTGTTTAATAAGCTCTGTGAGAATCTGTAATCACTGGCAGCCTTTAACATTTGGACAAATGTAATATGGCTTGGGAAAAATGAAAATAATCCATCTGAACAATTTCTGCTCATGCCAAATTTCATACAGGGCTTATTTCAACAACGGAAAAGTGAGGACTCAAACTTTGAAAATAGGTCAGACTTTCTATAACTCTGAATTTTTGGGGGCTTCTACAATACACTCTGCAGTAGCTTATGTCTTTACAGGGTATTAATCACAAAAACCATCACATGTCAAGCCTAGTATGGATTTTGTAGGCATTCAGGTTAAAAGGGGAATTTTCTGCTCTGACACAGAGGATCTGTGACAGGGCCATAAAATGTCCTCTTTTATGAAGAGAGAGAGAATTCAAAATGGGAGCATGGGGAGGAAGTGTGATGTCACTCACCTTGGTATGGGCCACGAGATGCAGGTGGGGCATCAGCTTTAAACTACAACTGTTATAAAATGCTTCATGATGTAGAGTTACTGAATGTCTTTTTATTTCAGTCTCCAACACCTCTGAAGTCTTAGAGAGCTTTGCCTTCCCCACCACTTAGACTTGCCATGACTTGTTGAAGCTGGAGCCATGGCTGGGGTGACCTCCAGGCCCCCCAGCCAGCAGGGCCAGGTTGTGCAGCACCCCTGGGAGATGAAGTAACAATTATCTTGAAATCCTTGTGACTTGTTTGCTTGATCATTTTTTGCTACATTGTTAAGTGTGAGGACCTGGACCTCAGGTTGACACTGGATAATTTTTCTTTTCCTTTTTTAAAACTAATGATTTTTAGCACTTCACAGTCTGTAAAATAGAGCATTTTTTTACAGTGCTCAAAGGATTCTTAAATGGCACTTAAGACACTTCTGAGCCCAGTTCTTACAAACGTAGATGTAGCTACTTCCCACTACTAGATTTAAGAACTTTCTCCAGCCGTAGTTAACCATGTAGAGATTCAAATATCTGTCCCTGCACTGAGAATGAGCCTCACACTCACCCTTAAGTGAGTTTGTTGGCTTAAATGTAGCTGAACCTTAGATTACCATATCCCTTGTGAATGGAAGTGTCAAACCATATGCTGCCCCCAGCTTTGAAATGCTTAATTTTCATTTTGCTGCTTCCTCTTCTCCCCATTTCATGATGTGCAGTTTCACAAGAAATTGCTGTTTCCACTCATATGCAATTTCACAAGAAATTGCTGTTTCCACTCCTTATGCTTTTTTTTTTTCTTGTATAAGCTCGATAGTTTATTAAAACAAAGATACCAGTTTAGCACCAGTGACTTCAGAGATCCTCAGTGGCTTTTGCAGTAGGATGGTTAAGGCATGATGGCTCTCTGCTGTCACTTATTAAGGATTTAAGGAAATTAAAATCTTCCAGTCATGGAATTGATATTTAGAGGTCATCAGTCTGCACAGTTAGAAAGACATTCAGAAATATTTTCTGAATCACGCTAGGAGAAAAATCTTACCCTTACTATTAATTACCACAGTGTGACAAGCCAAATTCCCTTCAGGTTTTATTCCTTCACTTGTGGATAAAAGTCTTAAACTTAATTTGCTCATTTTCATTCCGAGGCAGCAGGCTGGGTGCTGCTTTCCTGAAATAAGCTCTTCTCCCAGCATGGCTGGGTAATTCCACCTGATGGACCAGAGTTAGGGATAGCTCCAAGGAAAAAAAGATGGAAGAAGTGCTTGGATTAGTACCCCCAAAGCACCCAAGGCTGGGGGATCACCATGGGAACTTCCCGTTTGTACTTATGGGATTCATTCCAACACTTCTCTCCCCTTAAAGCTTTGGGAGGAATACTGGAACTCCACAGCTGATGACTCTGAGGATCTGACCTGTGTTCTTTTCTACCTCTTTCCTCCTTTTTGTTTTGGTTTGGCAAGGGTGCAGGTCAGAAGGAATTTAATGTCCATGAAACATTCAGGGTGCTTCAGCAACTACAGTTACATTTCTCATCACATCATAATTTTTCACTTTGGCCATCACCTCTCTTAATGTTGGGCTGGTTCCTGGTTTTATTTTTTTGGAATGTGTTTGCTAATATTGATGTTTTAAAAATCTGGATAATAAATAAGATCAATTTTTACCTGAGTCAAACACAATCATGTTGCCCTGGCACTTCTGCCTATATTGATTGTTTGGGAAGTAATTGTCATGTTTACTCCTCCAAGTATGCTGTGTATTTTTTCAGGATTCTCTGATGTGAAGAGACACAGCCCCCAGTTTGAAACAAGAACTAGCACTGGATCAGATACAGAATCCACTGCTTTGTTCACCCTTCCCTCAGAATGTGAACATTTAGCCCCGAATTGCAGTGAGTTACATTATATTGGATTAAGGCCAATTCTTGTCTCGTCCCTCTCCCACTACACGTCAAATTCTCACAAACACTTCGTGAATAAAGAGTGTAAGAACTCTCTCAGTCAAAGACAAAAGAGCGATATGGGCTTCTGCAAGAGGAGGAGTTAATCTAATCCCACTCCTGAAGGGTTGCCATGGATCAGTTTGAGTTCCCCTGAGTATCCTCAGCACCTTCAAACTGACTCCTTAGGATCAAAGAGAAGGGGAATTAGTAGAATGGAGGTCCCACACCACACCTGTGCAATTCTAGCTTCTTCCTGATGATTTAAAATAGTCTGTATTTCAATATATTACAGATTTTGATCAGTGTTTTTTCCCCTACCATTTCTTGATCATTTGAAATTTAAACTGATTCATTCTGAAAACTTTAGACAGAAAACATTAACCCTGCCAGAGGGAAAAAAAATCAAAATACTGTAGGAGTTTTGAAAGTAGTTGTCACTTGTGTATTGCTCTTGCATATAATGCTGACAGATTATGTTGGAGAATTCCAGAGTTTCATTTAGTCTGCATAGCAAGGTCTCCGTGGTGCTGCAAGTGGGACGTGCTAAGCAGTCACTGTAGCCAGGAGACAGTTTCAAATAGACTTAAGGACTGACCCAAAGTTTGTGAGCAGAGAACAGTGATCAAGAGGAGTTTTTGGCTCATATCAGACATGACATATCATTGTCAGAACAGAAATATAAATCATTTGCCCTGTTGTCCTTTTCTGTCTTTAATCTGACTCTCTTTTTGTCACTTTTCCACTTCTCCGTGTGATAACACAACAGAGCTGAATCCTTCTTTTCCAGTTCTCTACAAAAATATCCCCAAATTCACATTGGTGCTGGCGCTGTAGCTGCCTTCTCTTCATCTCTCACCTTCCTTCTAAGAGCAGCCCAAACCAGCAGATATCCAGCCCATTACTTATTGTGTTTCCTAATGATTTATTAATTAAACAGGGGAGAAGTACTTCTGGCAAACATTTACACTCACAATTAGGGAATCAGATCCTCCATAGCAGAAGTCTAATTTTATTTGGCTTATCTTAGAAATAGCTGGCTCAGATATGAAGAAATTTGTATTACCGAGGGATGCAGAAATCTGAAGATAAAGAATCTATTCTTTTGTAGAATTTGCTGAGCCAAATTTGTTAAATTTATGCACACTCATGGCACTGTTTTGGGTCTCTTAAATGTTTCCATATCTATTTTTTTTTTTTACTTTCTACTTAAATTGATTGCAAATCAGCTTAAAGTACCAGACATGGTGCTGCCATTGCTCTTTTCCAAACTTTGTGTAGGTGATCTGGGACAAGTGGCTTGACTTCTGTGTTGTTTGGGCAGGTAATTGGACAGGGCTGAATAATGACCAAAAAATAATAAAATTATTAATTGAATATTAATTAATACAAGTGTAAATACAAGGAGGGGTGGAAATAAATGGTATTTAAGGTCCCTTCCAGCCCAGCCCACTACAGGATTACGTGACTATAATGCTAAGAATGTAGATGCTCAGGAAACTTGGATAGCACTGTCTAGGTTTGAAAGAAAGGTGTCTGTTAAGGAAGGCAGGAGTCTCCCTTGGAATGNGGGTCGTTAACAGGAGATATTTCAAGAACAAGTTACCTGTGAGTCATGGGTGTTATAAACGAGGCCTGAAACCTTGGAGAAAGTTAATTCATTTATTAAAATTAGCACCTGAGGATGGGGACCCAGGATAAGCCCAGACCCCGCATGGCAAGCCAGAACAATCCACAAAAACCGCGTGTCACACGGGGTACTCCTTTGGAACACAAGTCTCTGCCAGACGACACCGAAAAATGAGGGTATGAGGCTTTATTGTCTCTGGTACTCCTGGATTGTTGCGCTCTTGATCCTCTCACTGATTGGGCAATTTCCAGGGTCCTGATAGGTCTATAACGAGGAGCGTTCCTGACCAATCATTCCTCGAGGGGCTCCTCTCATTAGCTGGCTCGCTGTCCAGTCACAGTCCGGGGCACTGACATCACTTGCGATGTAATATTTCTAGAAAGTTCTTCTGATCGAGTCCATAGGGCTCCTGTTATAGCGCCACCTCGTGACCAAAACCGCGCATTGCCTCCCGTACACCCGAGCGCTTTAATAACTTACAGCCTTTAGTAACTTATAGCCTTTAATAACTTATGGCCTTTAATAACTTAATATTGCACTAACCGTTTTTAACTTACATCCATTAAATAACTTTATCTTACAATTCATTAACTCATCTGCATAACTGGCCTATGAAAGCCAAGTTCCTTATAACAATGGGCAAGGCAGTGATGGGGCCATTAACAGAAGATAGGCCAGAGGCAGGGAGCGCTGCCCCACCTGCTTTCAACAGCTCATGAAGATGATGATAGAATACATACTTTTGGGCACATATTACATTGTAACCTAGGACAAGAACACAGCAAAGAGGAAGGTCTATCTCCTTCCTAGTATGGCCTAAAACATAAGCCTGGATAACATGGATAAGCCTGTGAAACTTCTCTCATAATTAATTTCAGTTGCAAACTGCCAGGATTCCAGAGAAGTCATGTGGATAAAATGAGAGACAGCTTAGGCCAGAAATCCATGCCTAATCATCTGCCAGGATATGGGAGTCACCCCTATTAGGAGGGATATGGGAGATAAATGAAATTGCAGCACTTTCTCCTTCCCAGTCTTTACACAGAAACCCTGTTCAAGCACACACACAGAGCTCTCCATGGAAATTTCATTCCAATTTTATTGTCCCAGCCCTTTGTCACCCATACTGGACACCTCTGTCAAGGTGTGTATAAATTACATCGTAATAGATGTCACTGTTTCCATAGGAGATCCACAAATGTGTGTTCCACTGTTGACTGAAGTGTGTTATAAAAGTCCATGGAGCAGCCTGAAACACTTCTGCCATTCCCAGTTTTTATGCCATCACACTTCCAGAAGTGCTCTGTCTTTTCTGGCCTTTAATGTTTTCGATTGCCACAAAGTCTTTTCAAAAAAAAAAACACCTGAAAACACCACTATAATAATATTTGATCTGTAATTTAATTATGAGATTTGATTTAAATTGATGGCTTGTAGCTTGGTTAGAGCAGAGCTTTTGGAATTATCCCCTGCCATGTATAGGGAATATAATTCAAAGCCTTAAAGAGATTAGGCTTGAATTTGAAGGCGTCACAGACTTGCTTTATTCAACCAAATCTCTACAGAAGTATGTTTGGCAATGATTTAAATGGAATAGTGCCATTTGCTTCTCAGATCCAACTTTTGTTCCTCTGGATGATCTTTAGATGCACCAAAGAGTGGGGGAGAACAGCTTTAGTGCACTGATTAAAACCAGAGTTTGTGACTGAGCATGGTAATGGTGATGAAATTGATGAAAGCAAAATACCCAAACATTTGATTCATCATTAAAAAAGGAACCACAGTATCTGTTTCAATCCTTCCCACACCTATCACCTGGAACCTTGATAGGAAAGGGTTTGATTCATACATAATATAGGCCTTAATATAGGTAATATCTTTCTAATTTAAAGCTTTCAGGGGTTTCTTGGAAGCAGGCAGGTATAAAGATGGTCTACCTACTAATGACATGTCCTACATTTGTGTAGAGCAATTTCTACCAGATAGAAATCTAAATCAAATTAATTATTTGTTAAAGACACCAGACTCCATGGATTATTTCCTTTGGTTTAAAAGAAACAAGCATCAATACAAAAAATAAATATATGCCTTTGCCAGAAATCAAACAAACCCATAGTTTATAGCATTTGCCATTAATCCATCAAATATAATTTTCAGATTTCTTACACTTTTTTCCTCTATTTGACAGTGATCAGACCTAATATAGTCTATAGAGGTATTTTCAGGTTACCACTGCTTCATCATTTTGAATTATTTTGTTATTAGAGATGAATAAATCCTAGTACTTTCCTGTCAATTTGATTATTATTTTTTATTCATCTAGTTAAAAGTCAAAGTCCACAAGTAACAGTGGTCAGCTTGTCAGCAGCTCCTTCTCTCAAGTGACTGTCCCACATATGTTCTTTATTAAAAAGAAGGCTGCAATTCAGCCCAATTTTGGTTTTGTCACCAGGTTATAACACCTGATTTAGCAAACGAATTGTTTCCAGCAGAAGTGATTTAATTTGTCCCCGCTTCAGATCCACCTCTGGGAAGTGCAAAACTGAATTGAAACCAATTGAAAGCACAGATAATTTTCTTTTACACCTTTCCTTGCCACTTAACCGAGGCTTGCAGGACACAAGATTGGGCAGCAGCAGCTTTTCTTACTGTCCGGTCACTCAGGACATGGGAACAAACAAGGGCTGTCCATCAGCAGTTCTGTTTCAGAGTTCCTAAAATTTTATTTAGCTCTTTTTAAAGGCTACATTAGAAAAAATAACAGTATCAAACAACCAACCCAACCCAACCATCCAACAAAATGAACAACCCATAGAAAAAACAAACCACAAAAAAACC
>VYZQ01038638.1:0-17522 GCA_013400655.1 Mystacornis crossleyi
TGCAACAGACCCAGAGTCTGCTCCCCTCGCCTCCAGGGGGGACATGCCTGCCTAGCCTGAACATATGTACCCATGGGATCCTATGTTTTGCAGTGGGACCTGCACCACTGGGAAGTCCTGCTGAAGAGGATTGTCGAAGCACCAGTGGGACCTACAGAGCGGTGATATTCTTTTTATTCTGTCTCTGTCACTCCTCGTTCCCCCCACCTATTTTCTATTTCTTTCTTTCTTTCTTTCTCTTTTTCTTTTCTCTTTCTCTCATATTTACCATACAATAAAACCCATATTATTGCCACTGGCATATGGTCTCGTTTGCACCTTAATTCAGGCAGAGGAATTTCCAAAGAACCTTAATTGGATCATAACAACCCCAAAATGTAGATTTTCATAATTTACATGCCCCTTTAATTCTCAATTTTTTTTATGTTCTATTGAAGAATAAATATTGGTTATTGTGAGTTTTCTGTAATTGCAAGCCATAAATACACAAAACCTCAGAATCCATTTAATAAGGAATGTTTTTTCAGAAACAGGACCATTTGGGAGCATTGAACTGGAATATTGGAATTATTTTTAGCTGGAAAACTCAGACTGAGATTGATTTTGAAATATCTTTAGTGTAGAACAATATAAGGGTATTCTAGTGAGGAACATGTGAACAGAACAGTATTGGGATTCTCATTATAGTTGTAAATGTTCTTACAAAACGAACTTGCTTCTATTCCTTTCACAAGTGAACACCTATGATTCATAGAAAAGTATTTTCAATAAAAGAACATAGTAAAAGCACTGGTTAGCTTTTATTTGAGTCATATTTCCTCTCACTATAATAAATTTTGGCTCTTCTTTATGGCTAAGATGACAAGTGCCTTTTAAGACATGTTGTAAATGCTGTGTATCTTTATATAACCTTCATGTAATAATTTCTTAATACTCTTGTAGATGAATAATTACATGATTTATGAAAACTATATTGAGGTCATTTGATAATACAACTAGTTATTAATATAAGAATATTGATACCAACTGGAGAAAGTAATTACCTGGCAACACTTAAGCAAATTCCTTCCAAGCACAGCAAGGCCAGAGCACTCTTTCCAGAGGATGTTAACACTGTTTCAGAATTTGAGAGGATTTATATCAGAATCTAATAGTTTTCTTCTTGAAATAAAAGAAAAATAAGCACTTGTAAAACCAAATAAGATGAGACAGCTTACACAGAATATTAAACAAGTAAAAGAAAAAAAAATACAGCTAATACTTAAAAGGTATCTGGAATTTTGAGAAAAAAAGGTTTTAATCATTCCAAAAGACTAATTTTAAAACACCTAGGTAAAGCTGACATGGATTACTGAAGTTGTAGTATAGCAGAGAAAAAAATTCCTGTGAAACACCAAGTTGTTCAGTGATCATGTGCTCAGAGCAGAGGCATAAGGTAAGATTTGGTGGAAAGAAAGCGATAGGACAATTCAGGACTCTTCAAAGACCTGCCTGATTCAAGTCAACTTCTTATATCCCTTATATGCCTTTTCTAGATAATTGATTATTAACTTTGGGTTTTTAGGAATTATTTTTAGGCTACAACCCCTAGACCTGTTAAAAGATATTCAGGGTATTAGTCTCTGTAAGACAGAGCTAACTGACATAAAGGAGGTTTACCTATTTATTTCTTGCTTTAGCTATTTTTAGTGGTCATTTATATGACAGGCAAGACAGTCAGGTCCCACTCCCCCTTGGGCAGACACTTCTGTGTTTTTTAAAAGCAAGGTATCCAAAGTGTGAAAGGGCCCCATAATTCTTTTTTTGTTTGTTTTGTGGATTTTTGGGGTTTTTTGCTGTCTATTTTGTTTGAATGTTCTCTTTTCAATGTAACAATATTACTAGTGCTAATGTTGATCATTATGATTATTTTACTCCTTTCAACCATGATAACCCTAGGGCTGGACAATAAATCAGTGGAGTTATGATTTGGTAATTGCTTCCACAGAGACAGTAAATAAGAGCTTAACCCTGCCTTTTCTCAAAACTGCTGGTAGCTGTTTTTAAGATAAAATTGTTTGACACTTAGCTAGAGACCTATAGTAAGCAAAATTGTATAAGCAGTGACAGGGAAGTTCATGGAAGAAAAAACCCCTTACTAGGGATTTACTCAACACCCCCCCCCAAAAAAAAAACTAGTCTTTTTCCTTAAATGAATAGACAGAACAGCTGTTAAGAGAGGAGGAAGTCAGTGGCAATAGAATTGAAATTATGGACAATAATTTCTGACAAGGTAAAAGGAATTGTTCTTTCTTGTATCAGACTATCAAAATCACCCTGGAAAAAGTACTTCGGACTTTTGTTTGGGAAATAACTCTGCACTAGCGGAGAATGAATAGCAGAAAATAGGCAAAAGAACATAAAAGGTCTTATGAGTTTTAATTAAATGAAATTAAAGTTGAAAGGAGATTATTTTTTTTCCAACTACACTAAGTATTTAGACTTGTGATGAATGAACTAAAATTTAACCTTTAATGACAAGGAAATATAGTGGTATAAAAAAAATGCCTTGTGCCTATTGACATAGCTAGATCAATGTTTGATTAGTTCACAGATGGTAATTGAATTAAAGCTTGGAAGTGCAATGGATAGAGCATTGATTTTTTCTGTTGATTAATAAAGAAGCAACAATTTAGATGCTGAGAAAGAAAAAAAAAGTTTGCCAGAAAGTATAATTGCTACTAAAACACATGTTGTAAGGCAGTGACAAAATCAATAGAAGACTCAGGCTGTGCAAGTCTGGGTACATCTAATTGCTCAGGATTATGCAGTCTAAATGCTGTATTGGCTTTACACTACCTATAACCTCATTGATTTCAGCACAAAATTTCAACTGGTACCTACAGAACACTCAACTCTTTTTTGCTTTCCTTTCTCACCAGGGAATCTTCCTCTGCTGAAATCAATAGCAGAACTCATATTAAATCTCAATAATGCATGATCATGGAATATGGATACTGAGTATCAGTAAGAGACATTTGTATGAAAAATGGGAGAAACAATTGATTATAATGACAGCTATAATGATGAGGCTGTTGCTTTGCTACTTTAATTGCCTGGTTTTAATCCAATTGAAAAAAAAATCAGTTTATATACAGAGACCTGTGAAAAGGATCAGGACTTGAATAAAGAATCCAGGAAAGCATATCTGTGTATTCTTAATGTCAGCTGTATGAGTAAAATTAGTAGAAGTGAAATGATGATTCATTCAAGTATAAAACTAAGGATGTGTAAAAAGATTTTTGCTTGTTCAGTTGAAATATACAAAATATGTAACTACCCAAATATTTTATGCAAATGTTCTTCTAAAGCAAATGTTCTTCTAAAGCAAATGTTCTTCTTAAGCAAATGTTCTTTTTCTCCATGTGACTGTGGATTTGTAAAGATGTACATTTTGGAGAAGCAGGCTACCATTTGTGCTTTTCTGAACTCGTATTTCTTTGAACAAATGCATCATATTTTAATTTTCTTTCTTTTACTATTCTAGAGAGCTCTACAATTATTGTATGATGAGAGTCAGACAGCACTTACAATGTGGTTTTGTTGTCCCCACTTGCCTTTCAAAATCTGTCCAATATCAGGATTTTGTATTGCTCCCTAAGTTGCCATTTGGGCTAGTCTGTGCAATTGTCGAACTTTGTAGCTGAGTGACATTTAGAGATGAATACTTCTAATGTTTCCACACAGTGTTCTTTGCTTCCCTATTGGAACTATAAAGACACTCCTTTATTATGCTTTAACATATAATCATTACCAAAATGGGCTTCATTTAAACAAAAGTACTTTCAAAATCCAAAGCTTCAGATATAATTTTCTGAGGCCTCAGTGGCTGAATGAAAATACGCCTGCCTGTCTATTATGCCAGATGTCCCATTAGAGATATGATAGCTCTTTTCAATCTCAGTGATTAATATACTGTGACATCTATAGATGGATGGGAATTGAAGCTGATTCTATGTTAGAGGATACTATCTGGCAATTTGGGATATGCATCTATCTCTCCATATACATGCATATGTGCCTTTTACATATGCAGATGTAAATGGAGTTCTAGCAGATGTAAATGGAGTTCTATCAATTTGGCAAAATTTAATTATAATTAGAAGTATTTTAAATCTGTCTTATTTTTTAACATAGTAATTTCCCTCTAGACATTATCCTACTTTCACTTGCTAGCCTTTTGAATACCATCTATATTACTTATATACATCTTATATTTCACTGAAATGGAGCCATTGTGGCTGGAAACCTCCAGTCCTGGAAAGAGGACTTTCAAGTTTGAAGACAAATATTTTTTCCCATGGCAAAAAAAATTGTCATTTTTATTATGGCCGTGGAAAATGAGAGATGTGGACCCTGGCTACTTAAAGAAAATTAGTTCTTTTGGGATATTAAGCAAAATCTTAGTCAATTATATTAACCAACACAGAAGTTTAATGTGATTAGAAGTATTATTTGATTGGGAAAGCTACACATCTCCAAGCAGGAGATATCACATATGCAGCATCACAGTAGAAAGTAAGGTGGTTAATTGAAAACCGTGTCTTCTCAGCTAAGAGATCCAAATGGGTAATGGAGGAGACTGAGAAAAGTAGAATGCAAAGTTCAAATGTGAGACATAGAAAAGGAAGCTCACTGAATGCATCCCTCTGTTCTTAAAGAGATTCCTGTGGAGAGGAGAATGTAAGATACATGCTGGACTTGTAAATTTAGGACTGAGTTGCTTTGAGAAAAAAATTATTCTAGGAACAGAGGTTGGTTCAGCTGGACAAATCATGAAAATCAGAGAATATGCTGATTTGGAAGGAACCCATCAGGATCATCGAGTTCCAACTCCTGGTGCAGGACACCCCAAGAGTCACACCATGTGCCTGAGAGTATTGTCCAAACACTTCTTGAACACTGTCAGGTTGGTGCTGTGACCACTTCCCTGGGGAGCCTGTTCCAGTGCCCAACCCTCTGGGTGAGGAACCTTTTCCTGATGCCAAACCTAAACCTCCCCCAACTTAGCTTCATGCTCATTCCTCAGATCCTGTCACTGGTCACCACAGAGTAGAGATCAGTGCCTGTGCCTCCTCTTCCCCTACAACAAGGAAGTTGTAACTGCAATGAGGTATCCTCTGAGTCTCTTCTTCAGGCTGAACAGACCAGGTGACCTCAGCTGCTCCTCATACGACTTCTCCTCAAGGCCCTTCACCATCCTTTTGGCCTTTCCTCTTCAGACTGGTCTTAGGTAAAGTTATATTTGTGAGATTCATTGTTACTGTTAACTGTTAGGTGAGATTCAGCAATTTTCTGGCTGAAAGTCCTCACTTTCCTGTAAGTGCTCTGACCTTCAGGCTAGAGAGAAAGATTTGGTTTTTTTAGGTTCATAAGGAGGAAGGCACTCTTTACAGTTCTTTGATTTCTCTTTCTCACTACAAATACTAATGGAAGTTCTGGAATTTGTAATGTAAACACTTAGTGAATGAGAGAGAAATAATATTTAGTTTTAGTTGTTAATAACAAAATCCTGGTATTTTCCTCAATTGTTATACCTTTTTTTAAAAATGCTTACAATATTAAAACATTAGGGTAAAAATATATCAAAGGCCAGTTACATAGCCCAAGAAGTTAGTTTATACTAGTGTTCTTATGAAAATAGTTTTTTCAGAATATTTGGGTAATATATACATTTTTAAAAGTAACAGTTTCCTCAAAACCTGAGTTTATTCTAAACTCAGAAATCTTGATAGAATTTAGTATACAGATATATTTTTATATAGTGTAGCATCTACTGTGTATATGCCTGGTTATGTTCACAAATACGTATCTAAAACAGCTCCCACAGAATATGTAATGGGTGGTTATGCTGAAGACCAGTTTGAGGTGATACAAAGCAACCATAAAGCAACAATGCATAACAGTAATATCTGAGCAGCTTTCNTGTACCTGGTGGAACTTAATTTCTTCCCTTTCCTCCCTTTTACCCTCCCATAGGCATTGCAGGGGGATTTTGAGGGAATGGGTTTAAAGGATATGGGAAGGCATGGTTTTGGGAGGCAAGCCACGGAGGGAGGAACGGATTAGGAACCTGTGGAAACATAAGCTTTCCTTGCTCATAGTCACCTCAAGAAATCTATGATTTCATGCAAAGTGTATTCTTGTTTATTACTCCAAATCTGCACTTCAACTATGTCACTTCACGAAGCCTTGATCTCTACCTGGAAATATTGGGGAATGTAATTTATTTGTGTGCTTTGTCTGTACAGGGCATGGGATAAGGCATCGGAACTTACTTGAATGGAAGCTGCCAAGTGCTCATCCCTCTTGATATTAAGTCTCTTGCCCTTTGATCTAAATACAGATATCTGATTGTTGTCTCCCATCTTTAAAGGTTATCTTGTCTGGGGATTGATATGAAATCCTGTCTGTTAGTGATAATTAGTGTATATAGCATTGTGACTGTTGCTTCATTGACTAAAATAAGTTTAGATTTTCATTTATATTGTGCATTTTTAGCTTCATCCCAGTATCTCATTTATGTTTCTCAGTGTAGCCACCTAACAGGCTACGGAGTTTAAGGATTTATCTGTAATAGTTCCCAAATCTCTATTTAGGTCAATGTCTTGATACTCATTTTCCATTTAGCATCTATACACGGTCTCTTTTATTTTTATCCAAACTCATTAGTCTGCGTTTATCTGCATTTGTCATCCATGAGCCAGGTTGTTTATTTTTTACATAATTTTGTATTGCATTGCTTTTCTTCGTTTGCGGTTCTTTCCAAACACAGCTGATGGAGTATTAAGAACTAACCCCAAACTGACCAAATTGCTATATTTCTTTTTACCGATTTGAAGTAAAGAAACACTGTGGTTGGTTCAGTGCAATTTATACAGTTGTCTACAACAACTTGGACAAGTATTGGTAAATCACAAAATCTTCATTAATTACTCTACATTCATGAATTATCAACCTTAAATCATTGCTCACATTGTCCTGTTTAACATTTACTGTTCTTTAATTTTATTATTTTTTTTTAATTTCTAAAATGATTGTCATCCCATCGCAAAGAAGAAATTGGCATGATGTGTTGAGGCAAGTAAGTAGATACATCAAATATCAATAACCCTATTTCACATACCATCAGTGCACTTGTTTATCTGAGAGTGAATAGTTTTCTTTCATTAGCACAACTGTATATACTTTGCTGCTCTGATGCATGTGCAAAAATATGTGAATACTCTCTGAATGGCTACACAAATGGACATTGATTTCTTGCTTGCTAATACACAACCTTATTCATTTTTTTCCTCACTCTACAACTGTATAAGTCAATTGAATCATATTTTACTGCTTAGCAAGATATAGATCTCTGATTATAAATCAGATGTCCACTTGAAGTGCAATCTGCTCTATATAAAACAGTTTTTGTATGGGTTTCTATTCCTGTTTACCACTGCATTCCGCTCAATCTGATCAAAACACCAGAATAAAAATCACTGATGAGCTTAAACGTGCTTTCCTAGAGTATTATACTCTTTAAACTCTGCTGGTTTGTTTATTTATTTATTTATTTCATCTCCTTTTCCCACAAGGAGGAAGGTTATGACTTCTGTTGCCAGGACCTGGCCGTTAGTCGACTTTGTGCCCAACTTCATAATTTTGGGAAAACATACAGTTTAAAGTTGTCTTTTGGCTACTGTATTTAGCACATTCGTAGTGAAATCTGGCCTGCAAGATATATGCAGCAATATCTAGAAATTTGCAGACAGGCACAGTAACTAAGTAAATCCTGGAGATAGCAAAATATATTTCTCACTAGATAAAGATAGACAGATACAGTCAACAGTAAAAAGACTGTATGAAAGTTACCTTTTTATTTACATATTTAAAGTCAGATGTTTTCCAAACCAGTCTTAAAAGGTCTGCTCACACGTTTAGTGCATGAGAAGCTATTAATGAAAAATACAGCTGTGTAAATTAAATGCATGAATGGGGGAGAGGAAGAGTGCTGTTCTGAGACATGCCAGGGACGTTTTTCCTGCTGAATGAGAAAAGGTGTAAACACAGTAGTTCCAAAACTCCTGTAAAGCAGTAGAAAGACTTTTGACAGATAGGTCAGGTCTGCACAGACTGAAGATCCAAGATTAAACAAACTGTGATCATTACCACAGAATGGTAGCTACCCAAGTAAAGCAAATTCTTAGTAAGTTGTTCTGCCCCTCATCACTGCATCAACCTTGTGTAAGCCCTCCATTAAAAGGTGAATGCTAGGTTCTCTTTCTCTGCTCATATTTTGAAAAATATCGATGTTTTCTTTAAAAAAAATCCTCCATCAGCCTTGAATATTATGAACCCTTTTCTGTTCTTTTGTTCACATCAAATCCCCTCTGATTCTGTAATACACATTTTTACTTGCAAACTGCAATTGCATAAATAATTTCTTAGGGAAAAAGCTAGGGTATAATTTTCAGAGCTTATTTAAGCAAGTATTTTAATATTTACAATACATTTAATCTAGAAGGCAGTTAGGTCCAAGTATCTTGATAAACTGATATTGATTTGTTTAACTGCTTTAAACAAAATGGATTTCTCTTGTTGTTGATTAGTAAATTCTCTGGTTTTTCTGGCTTTATTTTTTAAATGGTTGGCAGAATATTTGGGGGAAACTGAAGATGAAGTACCTTTTGAAAACTGCAACATTAATTTTTTCTTATTTTATTTTGATGTTTTGTTTAGAACTATGATCATTGCAAAGATTTATACTCTCACAGAACATAGTGATGTGATTCCCAAAAAATAGATTTGATAGTTCTCTTTAGAGAAGATGAACATTATTTTAAAAAGAAGTAACAACTGTGAATTAATATACAGTGACATCTATAATATTCATGTGAAAAATGCAGAAGCAAATGTGAAATTTATGAAAACCCCCAGTCATTCATTGTTCCACAAAACTGAATGAAATCATAAAATTGCTGCTGGAACATTCTCAACAGGCTTCAAATGTACTTTTCAATTATATAAGAGTCATTCACAATCTGTCAACCCCCATATCTGGTCATTTATCTGTAGGATGACTCACTGCAGGGTGCTATAAGTATCACCTTTATTTAATCAATACTCTGTCTATTTGCACCCCTCTTGACAGCTTGTGTACATATAATTTGTTCATTGTCAGCCTACCCTCAGCGTGGCAAGGAAGGTATCTCTGGCTGCTGTCTCATGGCAGCTGCTGCCTTTGGACACATCTGTCCTGCATCCATCCCGTCACCACTGAGTCCATTCTCGTCGCAGCACCAGTAACCACAAAGCTACTTCAGTGCACGCTTCTCCCAAAGGAGGAAGGGAAAGCTGACATCTTGGAAAATGACAATAATCTGATGTAAGAAAGGGTGAAAAGGAGATACTGTTTTCCTTTCCATGCAGATAGAGCCTCTCCATGGAAAATATCAGAAAGGTCTGGTGCAAGGAAAACTACATGGATGCTCCTTATTCCTCACTTAGTTCAAGCTGTTCTTTGTGGGAGAGAATTCCTCTTCTCACTCCTCTCATGTAGGAGATCATGGAACCAGGTACACACTCTGTGGAGTGGAAATACCTGAGATTATTAATTAAAAGCTGCATGCAATGATGAAATTTGCCGAGTATGAATGCTGAATAATGTGTTATGACCAACATGGGAGGGGTCTGTAGAGAGATTAGAAAAGGAAAACCTGTGAAACAATGTGCAAGGGTTGCAGATACATTTTGAAAAGAAGCTTCTGTTACTATACATCATCATTTTAAATTTTATTAGCTTATGCAATGAAAATTCTCACAGCAAATCAGCATATATTACTACAAAATCATTAGACTGGTATCCAGTTTATCTTTCTGTGTAATCTGGTAGTTGTATACCGCCCCTTTTCCCGAGGAAAGCTGAGAAAGGGTCTCCTTTGAAGTCAGTTCTACTCTGTATGCTTTATGCAAGTAACCAGTCTGCATGAATTTAATCAAGGGCTCTTTATTCTGTGTGATTAGAATCTGTTGAAGAAAAAATTTTCCACATGGAATAATTAGTCATAACAAGATCTCCTAGCTACAATAGCCTCTCTTGGAGGATATACTTACAAATTAACTAATTTTCACCAGTGAGGGTGGAAAGGAAGGAAAGCATTGTAGTGTTTCTTGAAGCAAAGTAAAGAAAGGAACACTCATTTGAAACAGACTTCCATTTGGTTAGTTAAATTTTACAATGGCATAAAATATGGTTTCTAGATTTGTTACTAATTGACTTCAGAGTTTTGAAATGTATCAGAAGTGAGGGTCAGCTACATAAATGTTAATTTCCCTGGTAGAATGAAACAGAATTTAAAATTTAATGGGAAACGCCTATCTGAAGTGGGAATAAGAGAAAAGCTATTACAACTTCCAGTGGTATAGGTGTATAGGTGTTAAGATTTAACCCTGCTGATGGGAGAGGTTGAAACAATTCTCATCAATAATGCAGAATAATAAGGATAATGGCATGAAATTCATAGATCACCTTCTGTTTGCACCCAGAGTATCATAAATTATTACTCTCTGACATTAGGTTAATCAATGTACACAAACCCCAGGAGAAGATTTTCCAGGTCTGTTCCTCTTCTGGCTTATTTTCTGCCTCCATGGAAGGAAGAATCACCTTGGAATTTGAATGGCCTTACTCTTTTACCTCAGCTCAACACAGAGCATCCACACGGCATCCTTCTGTAAGCGATGAAGGAACAAAACACCTTAGTTATTTTAAATTAAATACTCAAAAACATAAGTGCCTAAAATAAAGGAAACAATTAGTATTCTAGGAGGGGACACTATGAACACAATGCTTCACCTAATATAAATAAAGCAGGTAATAAATATAAATGAGGAGATAAGGCTACAGCTAAGCTATGCAGAAGAGATGCAAGCGATTAATGTATGCTAATAAATTTCCCTTGAAGTAAGGAACCCTAGCCAAGAAAGGAAAACCTGTCCTAATGATATTAGATAGAAAAAATATGGATCGCAAGGGCTGGCAAAGATTCTAAATGTGGAAATTCTCATCAGCTTTTAAGCAATTTTATCTCCAGTGTTTGGCCAGCATTAGTATCTGACACACATGAGTGGTCAAAACTGGAAACTGTCCCCCCAACTTTGAATATGAACTTTAATGCAAGAGCACATTCACTTAGAAAATCCTTAGAGAAGACATTGAAAAAATCCTGACAATTCTTACTTCAAGTTCCAGCCCAAGACTATTATCAGGGATCTTCTCCCTACTGTAACAAAAATAGCAATTTAGAGAGGAAAAACAAGTCATCCTAGAAGGCCAGATGTAACCTAGGCAACTTGAGAAATGTATGAGGAAACAGTCACAGAATACACATCATGTGCTTGTGGATTCTTGCAAATACATGAAAAGAAACCACCAAAACCTGTTTCCCTTAAATAAACAGAACAATAAGTTCTGAAGCATGTTACATGTTATTGTACAAAACTGGCAAGTAAAGCAGCATTTTTAATGATCACATAAATTAAACAAATACAAATGCAATTGTCTTGAATGAGTTGAGATTTCCTCAGAGTACTTTAAGCAGATACATTCCTTCTTCTAACAAAGATACAAATGAAAATGGCTTCTTGCTCAATAATAAATGAAACAGACTGGTTAACCAATCTGTTACTTCTTTGGCTTTATATTTCTTTTACATTCCTAGCAGAATAAACAGAATCAGAGCCTACAGTATACTAAAATGCTGTCTAATATTTACTAGATTTTTTCTTTTTCGTTATTGTTTGGAGGAGTAATAATCTAAGAAAAATAATTATACATTTGTTTCCTGATTTTGAAAAATGGAACTCTTCTTAACTCTTCCAAATGCTTATAACTGTATGACATAATCACATTGATGAACTCTAATTATTAATATTTTTTTCACTGCACAGAAAGCTGCAAGCCAAATTACCCATTTTGCAGGCTTTTGCTGTTGTGATCCACTAGCCTAGAGCATCAGAAAGAGGTTCTTTGAAACTGTAAATGCTAATAACTTTTCCATGAGTAATCTGTCCAGTCTCTGGTACTTTAGTATTCTACTTGACAAGACCAATGCTTCCAGTTAAAGAAAAAGAAATTAAATTAAAATCAGATTCTACTAATTTAAATTGGACACTCCCATAGAATTGCCTATAATGGCACTCAGTTGTTCTGAAGACCTCCTGCCGCATTTTTGTTCAAAGAGTAACACTACTACTTCACAAAGTTTGGATCTTTAGGCTCTATCCTTCAACATACTCAATTTTTGGTGCAGAAATTTGTTTTAGATTTAAGTCATATTTTACTGAGAAGCTAGCCCTAAAATTTTGTGAGAACTCCATTTACGGATAGTTTCTTTAAGCAGATGGCTGAGTTGGTGAAGAAATCAGGCTTTCTCAGTCAGTTGACCATTTTTCAGTAAGGAAGTAACCCCTTGCTTAGTAACAGAGCGGTCTAGACATGTCACTGCTTTCTGAAGTTTGTCAGACATTCTCTTAATTTATCAAAAATAGATTATGTGTTGGTTAGACAAGGGTAGAGTCACCAAAGAGTAGGGGTTATGTGTTAAAGAGCCAGTGTAAAGTCACTCCTCAGCACGCTTGACACCTGGTGAGATTTCTTGGCATTTAATAAATTTCAAATGGTGACATTTAGGAAGGCAAAAACACATAACAAGCTACTAATAAGCTGTCAAGATGCCATTGCCTATATGAGCATAACTAATATGTTATGCAGCAAATATGTTTATGTATACACATGCATAAACACACATACACCAGAAGCTACAAAATCAGTAAGCCATATGCTGTTCCATGTATTATTTAGCATTTTATTATTCATTAATCATATTCTGTTTCCAAAAGGTTATAACATACGTACAACTACTCATCCACTTTGTCCATTCACACCACTTGGTTCTGGGATATCTTTTGATACTGACTGGCATACTGGACTTTGATTTTGTGTGTGTTTAGTCACACACCCTTTAGAAAGGTTCATGGGTAACCTGAAAAAGTTCTGAAACACTTCATAATCTGAAAAAAACCCACCCTTTTTTTGTGTGTGTGTGTCTGTCATTTTATGCCCACACTTGTTTTTTCAGGAATTATGTTGCCAGCCTTTTCTAAAACTCATTTATTTGTCTTGTTGCTCTGTAGATGTGTGACATCCACATAAGAACATCAGCAATAGGCTGACATAGAATCTATATGTATATGACCTATGTGTACAGTTCAATAAAGAGTTAACTGGGGGGACATTTGGAGGGAGTGTTTTTTTCTAACCATCAAGGCAGAAAGGATTTAGTAACAATGGATCTTGTGCAAAACTGATTTGGTTGAGGTTTCTATTTCTATTAATTTTCAGTTTAATACTATCTGGGGTTAAAGTTGTTTCTAGCTTGAGAGTGTTACATACTGATCAGAAGGTGTTTTTATACAAGAACAAAGCATAGTAAATTGCTAATAAAATGGATCACAAATGAAGTGTTCGAGATATATAATGCATTATTCTTACCTTGGACTATTTTTGAACTGTAATGTTTGGGAACACTTGCTTGTAAATCGTGATGATATATATTCTTTACTGATATGCATCTACTGCTTGGAATTATTAAGCAGATGTAGTACAAGAATAAATGAATGGGGGAAAAGAGATGTAAAATAGGAATGGGCAGCATGCAAAGTTTTTTGACTTTTATTCTCAGGTGAAGCAAGTTGTCTTGAGAGCTCTATCAGGATGTGATCTGCCAATGCCAACTGCTGTAAATTTAGAGAGTTTTTGCATATGTATTAGAACAATAGGCTAAGGAAAACCAGGCTTCATTGTAGTTCTTTTTCAGCAGCCTACAAATAAGCAAATAAACCCAGGGATTTTTGCTAAAAACAAATGGTAAAATACAGGCTTGAAAAAGAAAATTCCTAGATCTTATATTTGTCAAACTATTAGTGGGAGATGGTAAACAGATAGATCATGCCTGGTAAACTATTAACAGCTTTTTGTAGTCCATAAAAAAATTCAAAGCGTAAACAGATAAGAAGGCTTTCAGGAAATTCTGGGACAGCCTCTGAAGTGTCGGTGACACCTTTGAGGATGGATGCATAGATCACATATACACATACTGGAGAGAAGATCCAACAGAGTCTAAAAACTGTAAGAAAATGCACAAATCTATGTACAAGTTGCCAGTTAAAAGATTTGTATCCAGGTCTTTAGGCTGGTAACTCTGCCATTGTTTCCCTTTAATAAGCTGCAGACTAATGTTACCAAAGGAGGAGACATGACTGCATGAATGGAGACCCTGGTAGAGACTAGAAGCGTATGCAGCAGCAGTACCACAGCCAGTATGATTAGCTCTGCCTGAATTAATGGCTGGTAGTTCTACTTGGATGTCAGTGATTCCTAGAGATCAGTTGTAAATCAGTGTCCTGAAGTTTCAGAAGTCTCTGCTATGCCTAAAAGTAGCTTTTGGGATGAATCATCAGGCAAAAGAAATCAAACAGCGAATTCACACATTGCAAATGACATTAAAAGAAATACAAAATTATACAAGATTTCTAGCTGTGCTGTGACATTACATATTTGCTGCCATCACCCCAAATTTAAAAGCTGATCATCAAAACCAAATGAGGTAGAACAGACATAAAATGAAGATTAATTTAGCCCAATCTTAATTGCAATGATTTATCATTGTCCAGTGGGCATTGCAAAAAAAAATGAACGAATCTCGCAGAAAGATTAATCAGGACCCAGTAATAAACTTAGTCTCCACATCATACATAAAATTAAACATGATGTTTCCTCATGAGACTCAGATTATTATTTAAATACTTAAATTATTATCACTTTAGTGTTTCTGATCTGCAGAATTTCCATTTCTGTTTTAGCTTTAAATGAAATCCCATTTGTGCAGAACTGTCTTGACAGCCTCAAGAATCATGAAACACGCAGCGCTCAGTGCTGCTTTGTGATGAGCTTGGCCTGCCATGTTCTCATACCTTGCTTCTCTCACCAGGAGAAGCCAGAAACCTGATGAGATCCCATATGGATCCATCTGCTTCATTCCACCTGGCTATTTCCTGAGGGATTCACCGTCCCACCACTTCTGAGTGCAGTCCTGTTGTGAAAGGCAACCACTAAATGCTGCTGGAGTCCTGTGAGCTGGTGCTGAGAGCAACAGTGTTGTGATGGGAAGCACTGCTGGGGACACATTCAGTGCGGGCGGCTCAGCGAGCAGCTGCAGTGGGAGCTGAACACACAAAGGGCCCAGGGACTTGTGGCCCAGCAGCTGATGGGACACTCAGGGACACAACAGGAGCCAGGGACACCAGACTTTTACCCCCTTGGACTGAAGGTATAAAATCCCAGGGTTTTCTTTCTTTGGGGTCCTGCCTTGGAGGCACCAACTCAAGCTGTTACTTAATTATTGCACCAAGATTAAAGGATCAAGGCTTCTGAGACTCTGTTATGGGAAACCTAGGATTGAGCCAGTAAGGAAACCTCGTCTGACTGTGTGAGTGTGTGGTCCCAGCTCAGATGGTGTGAGTGTGACTGCCAGAGTGGCTCCTGGATGGTTGAGCAGGGAAGTTCCCTTAACAGCACTCAGGGCTCTATCTTCAAGAGATCAGTGCAGAACTCAGCTGGGTGTCCTCTGATGTGCAAGCAGAGGAAAGCACCTCACCATGAACCCAAACTCCTGAGAGATAAAGAGAAACATCCAGTATGACAGTTCAGTTATTTATATCTTACCCAAAACTTTGAGCGTAAACAAGTGACTCAGGACTTTAACTGAGGAGTTCTCTGTGTTTAGCATATACAGACCTGAAATCTTTTTTGAAAGCAAACCTTGAGTAATTATTTTCTTTCAAAATATGACAGTAACATACTCAAAGTTTCAAATGTTGCCCTTTGTTTGAAACTGTCATAATAAATCAGAAATACCAAGTGAGTTAGTGCCTGCCTTGTTCAGAGGACCAAGTTACCTTCCAGGCTTGTGGCATAGCATGGTAGGCATGTACAGCAGGTGAGTGCAGTATCTTGCCATCAAGAAGGGCTTCTCATCATGTTTTCCTTGCTGGGGTTACAAGGAAGTCCACGAGATTTCCTAGAAAGCCTGGAGGTGAGCTAAGAGGAGGTTGATCTTTGGATTTTTAGGGGATCTATAAAACTGGGCTCCCCTAACTTAGAGGGGCTTCTTTCTCAAATAGGTAATGACATCTCATGTGTCACCATAGGAATAGCAGCTTCATAACTAGAAGATATGGGGAAGTATTTTTCCTTCTCATAGATTGAACTGGCAAATAATGGATGTTTGTATGACATGATGAATTCAATGGGTATGTTTAATCCCTTTGGCAAAACACATTTCACAACTTCTGACAAGAAACATCCATTAACTGCTCTTCCTACCCTCAGGTAATTTCTTTCTGATGTCTTTAATTAGACTTTGAAAAATGGACTGATCTTATTGCATGACATTTTCTGCAAAATTCCTGTGTGAATAGAATTTTGTCAAATGCTTGAAGGTAGTTCCTGTTTGAAGCTCAATCAATAAAAAAAACAAGTAGAGGTATTAGGGAAATGCAAATAAAATTAGACAAAATTACATAAGCATTTCATAATCAACATGTTTCTTACAAGAGGATCTTAAATTTAGGTATAAGAAAGGGTTTTGCAAAAGTTATCAGATGACCAAACGAGTCATTTTTTTCAATATGTGGGCTGAGATCAGATGGGTGACTAAGATGTTCCTTGTTTATGCGCTTAGGTGCCTTTTCTTTAGGAATGTTCTCCTCAAGTGTTATCTGTAGTAGAAAAATCACCCAAAGTTGTAGTGTGTAGCTTCTAGTAATGAAGTAGCTGAGAACTTGTATGTAGACAAATATGGTAGAGTTGATGGCTGTCAGCATCCTGATTGTGCCATGTTATTTATTCCCCCCTCTTTTTCTATGGATGTGGGTTTTTTGAAATGATGGGATATTTGGTTTGAGTTAAAAATAAGATAATACATAAAGCAATCAGCAAAAAGTACAGCAATAAGCAAGAAAATACTAAACTACAAAATGACACTACAATAAAATTATAAACTGCAGCGCTGGTTTTTCATTCAATGTTTTATGGATGTGCTGAGACTTTATAGTGTCTCCTGCTGTTAACAGCTCTTGGGCTAATTAGGAGATGCTTAAAATCTCTAAAGATTTGGCCCAGAATTGCTAATTACCTTCTCTATATCCCAGACTGAAGAGATGCTGTAAATACAAGGTATGTGCTATGCACCTTTCAGGCATGCGCTCCTCACTCGTAACAAAAATCACGTGAGGTTTTCTGAAACACCAGTTTTTGATTGCCTCAGGATGCAGTTTTTTTACAGAGGTGAAGATCAGGTCACATTCCCACCTCTGATCTATCACATTTCAAGATCTGATGAACCTGATAGCAGTGATACCAGCTTTTGAGTGAATAA
>VYZQ01038638.1:40915-56640 GCA_013400655.1 Mystacornis crossleyi
GCTAGAGAAGGGCTTTGGTTTTTCTTTTTTTTTTTTTTTTTTTAATGATTTTTAGGTCTTTTATGTACCTGAAACTGTGAGGAGAGGTAATGTGCAATGATATAGAATAAGCATGCTGTTGCAGTTAAAATATTTTAAAATCAGAAAATGTTGCTGTTGACATTACTTTATGGTACAGTTAATTGGTATTCTGGAGAAGTATAATCTCCAGATATATTCCATCTATTAATTAGGTTTCATTTTTATGAGTGATACTACCTAGCAAAATGAACCCAGAAGTGTTTTTGCTTCATTTGAGAAATGGAAAAAACATTTTTTTTTTCTTTTATTCAGAGCAATCAGAAAGTCAAATACCTGTAACACCCAGAGTTGCTTTGAGCTACGCATATTTTAACTTGTTTCAAATTAGTATCAGAATTTATTTTTCAATATGTGCATATCCTCTAATTCTAAGATTATAAAAACATGACTGTACTTGGAAAAAGATCTGCTTTTAGCAGGTGGTAGTTCTTAGATTTCACTGAATTATGATGATGCAAATATAATAGCTGATGTTGAATAAACGTATTTGCACTGGAAACTCTAAGAAACAATTTTGCTTGGGCTATCAGTATTACCTAGCATTAAGGGTACAAAGGCTATATTATTTGCTTGTTTTTGTTCTGTGGTAACAAGTAGAGAGCTTTTTCTACAGAGAAATAACAATTTAGAGTATAATTCAAAATATTTCATGTGCACTGATCAGTCCCACTTTTATTTTTGTTATGTTTTTATAAAGAAAAGTTTTCCAATCCTGTGTTCATGTGGATGAAAACTTAATGCAGTGTGCACTGCCGGCAGAGGAGTACAAATGCAGAGAGTTTTGTATCAACTTCCTCTCTCATCTCTGACATTCCTTATTGCTCTTTGAGACTAATGCTGATGATTTTAAGGCAATCAGCAGAGATCTGCAAAGCAGAAATAGTGGGGAAAATAAAAGAGAAAACACTGAATCTTGTTTCCAGAATAGGAGTGAACTCTGAATGGCCAGGAATATGGAATGTTATGCAAGATGTTTATGTTATAGTATATAAGAGCCAAAAACTTCCATAAAGAAAGTGATAACATTACTCCACAACTTACTTGTGTTAAATTATCCACATCTTGAAATGCATGTCTGAAATTTTATAGTGGAAAGCAGGAATGAAAACTACCTTCCCCCACACCCTCTTCTTTTGTCTCTGTTTTTAAATATTTTTCTTTCTCTCTCTAAGCAAGAATAGGCTCAAAGCACTACAAATGACAAAAATCTGCTAAAATTGACTTCTTCCTTTTTTGTAGAAGGGCATTTAACAGTGTATTAGTATAATGTAAAGCCTGTTAAGCAAGAGCATGTCCTTTATACCTCTGACAGGCATGGCATAGGAGAACATTTGAAACTCCAGTTTTCTCTTCTGTTGTATGGTTGCACACTAAACTCAGGAGTTGTGCTGGAAATTACATGATTTAAAGCCCAAATTTCATTCTTCAGCAGTAGTTCTCCTCCCAAAAAATTTTCTCATGATAGTGATCTCTCTTTCAATAACAGAAATCTGTTTCAGTGAGAACCTGGTATCCAAGCTGCAACATGAAATGGAGCTGCTTTTATGAAATATAGAATTAATGAACTTGTACACGTGTCTGTATATGGTCAATTGGTCTGCAAAGGCTCTTGGAACAGTGAATTACTAGGGATGTGCAAAGGATAACAGGTGTAGCTAGGCATAAAGGCACTGAATGTATGCGGACTATGAAAATATAAACTCATTAACTTGACTCACTCACCAGGTTCGTTTGTCTGCGCTTGAAAATACAGAGTGATTCACTGAGACATCTACCCTTCAGGAAACTGGATGAGTCAGAATATGGCTTCAATTTTCAGGGCTGGGTTTTCTCGGCATGCATAAAAGAAGATGGTGGGAATTTACATGAGAGTACACTGAACCTAGGCTACAGTTCTTTCTATGCTCTTGGTCAGAATCCAGTAGAATGATTCTAAGTCTGTAAACTTTATTTTCAGAAGAGAGGGGATGGAAAGCAAATGCATTTCTCCCGAAAGTGTGCCTTACACCCTATCGTGCACCTCACCACCTCCCACACCCCCAAGTCAATGTTGTCTGGTGTATCTGTGTGATAGTTCTGTGGTAGAAGTTTGTGCAGCTGGGGGAGCTGGGAGGGGAGACACACATGACACAACACACCACACTACACAACAACAAAAGAACAAATGAAACAGCAAAACACAAATCCCAACTTGCCTAGTAGTAACTAGCTGAAAATTCCAATATGAATAACCAGGATGTTTAAAAAACACTAGTAATTCAAGGTTTGTATCTGGTGATTAACCTGGACAGCAAACTGCTGCTGAAGGTTAGGAAGGAGAGAGATAGTGACTCTTGGCCAGGAGCCAGGGACTCTTTTAGATAGATACTAACTTCTTTTTGAGATGGTAGGGAATGATTTTGGCCATTTATGGTTTTTTAAAGTAATTTTTCAGTCTATGATACCAAAATTCTTATTTAGCCAAGAAACTGTATGTATTACTTACATACTGAATTCCTTTTATTGGTATTTCTGTCAAGTACAAGCCACTGTGCATGTTAATGTAATTTGTTTATAACATTCATGATTCACTCTGTGATCATTCACAAGGAAAGTGCTCTATAAACATTAAAGATGACCTATGACTAGGGCAATTTATCTTATGCTGCCTGCAAACTTCCCTGCAGTGTAGGAAATGGGATTGGATCCCATTTAGCTCTTGTTTATCCACCTCTAACAACTTGCAGTACAATAAGAAACACCAAGGTTATGTTTTCACAGTTCTTTTATGTTACAGCTTACTATATTTTCCCCTCATATACAGACATAGCCCTCCATAAAGGTAAGGCATTGTGCTTTATTCCACATTCTTGTTAGAAAGAAGATGAGGATGACATGTGTAGATGATGTAGAGACTCTTACCATTCATGTAAGAAGGCTGAATATAGCTTGGTGATATTGGAGAAAGGGCTCAGAGGTACCTGATGCTTTAAATTTTTGGTTTGATTGTTATTTTGCTTATTAAGGCTGGTTCACTAGAAAGGTAAGTTGTTACATTTTAAGTATGTTGGCTTCAGGAGAAAGAAGAGATTCACTTCTGTGCTGGTTTTAACATCAGCCAGAAATTAAACTCCAAGATCTCACAGTTCTGGAGTGGCAGCTTTTCCTTCCAAAATCACCCCTTCCCAATGGTAAGGCACATGGTGTAGAACAGTAACCTGGCCATGCCCACACAGTGCTCAGCTCCACACCTTCTCTCAACCAAGACCACTTCCAAATCTTGATTAATTCTGCTTTGTGGGTGTTTTTTTTTTTTTTTTTTGGTTTGTTTGGTTTTTTTTTTTGTTTTTTCAATTGTGTAATGGCTAATATAAGAATGTGGATAAGAAAAAGAATAAAAGAGGGGGAGGAACATAATCTTAAAATATTTCAAAAAGACTAAGACTCTTTCAGAAGAGAGGATGCAATTCTCCATAACATTTTCCTGCTAAGATTCTCTTTGCTCTGAATATTTCCAGATAGCTGTAGTGATGCCTTATCCTGGGCTTNAATAACCTACTTTGAATATTCCAGCACCCTCTGGATTTGATCTTTTCTGGATATGAGTTTATTACTATGTCAAGACACATCTTTGATTTAAATATGTGAATAGACTCTAAAATAAGCTTAGTTAAGAAATTTTTCCATAATTGCCAAATTGTTTTTGTTTATATATTCAAGGTGCCTTTATTTGCCTGATGTTGTGGTGGTTGTAATGTACTAAGATTAAAAACACGGCTTGATCTCCAGGTTTTGTTTATAAAAGGAATTCTTTAGAGCCTCACAATGCTACTTTTCTGGAACAAAGTACAGATTATAATTCAAACCTCAGTGATTCTAAGGTGTCTGCTTAAATCTTGAAGTTTGCTTTCTTCTTCTGACCTAGATGAAATCTCTTGCCCTGTGGAGGTCATATGTGTGGTTCTTTCAGCCTTCTTTGTTCTAGAAACGTATAATTACAATTTTATTGATGTAGCAGTTTTCACTATTTTTCCTTTCCTTTACTCACCAGCTCTTTTCCTAGCCCTCTTAAACATGGCTACTGCAACTGTTCACTGTTGCTTTGGAGAGGCTAAAAGAAGTAGTTGTGAAACAATCTGACTTTAAATATAATTCCCCCCTATTCTAATAGTTATTTCATGAACATTGGCTTATGAAACAAAATAGCCAGTGGAATTTCAAAAGTCCAGCAATATTATTTTCTTTGTCTCTGTGATTTCTTTTGTCATTTGTCATGATTGTACTGTTTAGTCTCAGTCTAATTTATGTGGCAGTGATGGTTATGTTGCTCCTTGGGCACCACTCAGTTGCTCCTGAGTAACTCTGAAGAAATGGTCAATAGCTGCTCAGTCTGTGCTCCTGTTACAGGAAGGTGTTGAAGTCATGTTCAGAAGGTGTAACATAGTGTCATGGGTTAGCAGAGTTTGGAGTTTTAGTTAAGAAAAAATTATTTCACCAGCTGAGGAAGTGATGTTTGTTGGAAGGAGCTGTTGTAACTTCCTCCAGAACCTGATAGAACCAATCAATTGACTAATTGAATATTGACAGCTCTATTAAGCCACTCAGAAGCTGGTTAATCCTCTGTAAAAAACATCATTTAAAGACAGACAAGGCGGGAATCTGTCTCTTGCTTTGCTGGTCTTGGCACAGGTAACATGAGGCCTGGCCCACTTGGCCAGCGGGGCCAGGCCACAGCCGGCTGCTCTGTGCAGGCCGAGATGCTCCCATCCCCCCTCCCCCAGTCCGGCCGTGGAGATGAAACTTTACACCGACACCAGCTCCGGTCACCGATTGGCAGAAACAGATAAGCTCCAGGTGCAAGGGCATGGGAAAATTAACCCCTTCAGTGCTGTAAATTCCTCAGAGACATGAAACCTGCAGACACCAATCCTTTCCCAGGCTAGAGGAAAGAGCAAAGGCACATGAATAGACACCATGATTAGTGACACCTAAGTCAGTGAAGAAGAAAGAGCTGAAGCCCAGAGAGAAGAGATAGAGGAGATGCTAATAAGCTAAAATTCATTTGTAAAGCTATGGTGATGGACTATGCTTAATATTAGAGACTCCCTTGTAATTTCGTGATAAGCATGGGGGGGAAGAGCTTTCCAACTCTAGTCATGAGCAAAGATGCCTGTGCTGAAATAAGTAAATGTTGAAGTGGCTGTGATCCAATGAGAAGCATGAAGAGGGAGAGTTAGTGATGAGGTAAAGACCCTTTGCTCCCAGGGAAGAAGAAGACCTCTGTTCCTAGAGATGAAGATGATCCCAGAGATAGATGAAGAGAACCTTTGCTCTGGAACTGCTCATCCTTAAACTAGTACCCCATTAGCTAAGATTGAACCCTCGAAAACAGTTGTGGCGAAAGCTGTAATCGAGGGAAGGGGATAACACATGCCAACAGGAAACCATTCTGGGCGGCTGTTGTGCTGTGGCATCGAGGCGATGAGAAGACTGTTCTTGTGGAGAAGCCCCTTAGCATGGGCAGAAGAGACTCCGTAAACGAACTGATGAAAGACTATTATAAAGGTGGTAAACTGACTGAAATAATCCCAAGTTTGTGTCTTTATATTGTAAGTGGAAGGAGGATGGGGGGAGGAGAAGTGTTCTGAAGGTTTATACTGACCGAAATCATAGTCTGTTATCCTTTGTGTGAGTTGGGTAAAAGGGGGAGGTGCTGGAGGAAAATGGGTTTTTTTGCTTTAATTCCTTGTTATTTCTTTTTACTTTTAGTTCTATTAATAAACTTCTTTAATGTTCTTTAAAATTTAGTGCCTGTTTTTAGAGCCTATGTTCCTCCCTATTCTTACCTCACAGAAAGTAGGGAATGTGAACAAACCTACGACACACAGGTAAAAGGGAGTTGTTGGGCTTCCCTGCCTCATAAATCTGTAGAAATTACACAGGCTATACAGTGGGCAACACTATAGGTAAGGTGTGTATACAAAGAAAAGGAAAGAATTCTGCCATTCCAATCTGTCTTTTATTTTAAAGAAAATTAGGACATGGGAATCTCCATTCTGAAACAATCATTATGATACCTCCTGTTTCTCACTTTTAGAACAACCCTGTAATCACCAGTTTTTAAGCAGAATAACTTCTTTTGATTTGCCTCTGTAACAGCATTGTCATTTTTCAGTGGAAATGTTATGGCTCCAGGTAAAGAATAAGCTTCTAACAAAAAGAACTTGTTTCCATGCAAATATCCAACTGAACAAAAATAAGAACTACAAAAATAAGAAATACAGAAATGCTTCTCATAGCAAATTTTATTGAAAATTAAATAACTGCCTAGAGAGCTTCAGTAAGGCTTTTGAAAAAGGGATTCATATTCTTGATCAACGCATAGGAATGCGCTTACAGTGAGTGCTGCAGAAATGCTTATGTTTGCACTTGTAACACTAGGATTTTTACCTTGCATTCCAATATTTTGAAGTACCCTTCAAACCCAACCTCTCAGTCTTGGTCTTTGTTGTTACCTTCTATTACATTTTTTTGTCTTTCCCCCACTTCCTTCCTACACTTGTCCTTTAGGGGAAATGAAAATGGATGAAATTATGCCTATACTTTTATGAAATTGGACCTCAAAGTAACCAGCATTAATTTATTACAGAGGAGAGAAGCATTTCTAATGCTAAAATAAACGTACTTCTGGAAGTGTTTTACCCACTTAACAGTAGCCAAATTATTTTTGGGTTGATCATGGCTCTATCCTTTCTGTAAATATCTTGAGCACACAGAAATAAGAAAGGAATCACAAATAACAGCAGCGAAGATAGAAATAAATTGTATGCAAACTTTTTTAAAAAAACACAGGTGTCAAACATCAAATCCTTCAACTTCAAATTATATATTTAGAGAGGTGTGCCTAATTGAAAAAACAGTTTCAGATAACGTTTGGATTTTATTGGGGGTTTTTTGTTTGTTTGGTTGGGTTTTTTTCTAAATCTGTTTCCTTGAGGTAAAATTACTTTAAAGCTGTAAAATTTAAGGTTTTGGCAAAAAACCATAGGATCACTTAGGTTGGAAAAATACCTTTAGGATGATAGTCCCACATGTCATCCATAAAAGCAGAAAGAAACCTGGAATTATGCTCAGCCAGAGGAGGTGATGAGGTTTAAACATTTAGACTTTGCAAAAGTCACAATTGGAGGTTGTCTTAAAAGAGTATTGTGTGGTGCATTCTTGTGGACCTTATATTTTAAGAAAAATCGTGGTGGTTTTCTGATGCAGGAAGATGCCTTTATAGGTACCTGACCACAATGAAATGTATACCTTTACAGAAGTGGCATGTATCAGCAAAAGAGCAGACAGGAAGAGGAACACTGCACATGTTGCTCAGACTGCATTACTCTTCTCAAGAAACTCTTGGTGTTGAAATAAACTCCTGTCTCTGGGAAAACTTGAGATATCACTTGTTCCTCTGTGCTGGAGTAGTTGTGTGTAACCTTTCCATAATTTCTCTTTTGCTCCAGACTTTAAATGAAAATTCTTCCTGAAGAAAAGCAGAAGTCTTTCTCTGTTGTTTCAGTATTAAGGCATAGTCTCCTAATAAACTGCTCTCCACATCTGGTGATGAAATCTGCCCCATACCAGCAGGAGGTTACAAGGACCTTAGGATATTATTAGCATGTATCTTTCCACTACTATGCTACAGAAACTGTTTTGACACCATGTAATAAATATTTTTTCAAGCTGTCAGTATTCAGTTAATGTTCCCATTTAGCACTCCCTATACCTGAGGACTGTGTGATAACATATTTCAATTTACTTTTACTCAGTAAAGGAAAAAAACCCCAACTATTGGGTTGAAATTGATACGTGTTTTGTAGATTTTGCTCTTATTGCAGTTACAACAGTAGAAGTCAGTTTATTTTAGGAGGTAAAAATAGATTGTGGGAAAAAAAACCCCACACATGAAACTCAAAGGATCTTGGTGTTCAAGGACAGAAAGATTACCCAAGCAAGCACATCTGACTGTGGAGGTGCCTGCTTTTCAATGCCAGGTTTAGTTCCCTTCCCCGTACATTCAGCTCTGTGTTGCACTCAGAGTCCTTTAGCTCAGGACCTACTAAAGCACATTCTCCTCTGAGGTAAAAATGGACAGGACTAACAGTTTAGGTGAGGAATGGACTGTGTTTTCTAGCCTTTATTTGTGAAAGTGTGTGTGTGTGTGTGTGTGTGTGTGTGTGTGTGTGTGTGTTTTTATAACTCATTGCTTGGAGGCAGTTCTAGCAGTTCTGTTGGCAGGCTAGTTTTGAATCAGATTCTCCTCCCACCTCTTACCAGTATAGCAGAACAGAAATCAAGGGTCTCTGATCAGATAAAACACTGCTGTGACTGGTGCTGTCAGCCAAATCTCTCTAAAAACCTTTTAGACGTTCTGTAGTCTTGTGAGAGACGGGGGCTTTTAAGAATTACTATTTTTGGAACCCAGCAGATGTTCACTCCTGTTAATGATGCCTGAGGCAGAGGTGAAAACAACCACTGCAATGTGCCTGCTTTGTGTCTGCCACTTGAAAGTACTACATTACCACTGAGACTGAAAAATTTTTACAGCATCAGCCACCTAAATGAAGTACAAGATGGAAGGAAACAAGGATATAATTTAAGTATAAATGGACCAAATGTAAGAGACAAACTTCCCTATTCTGTCCTGTGAGGACAAAATATGATCTTGACCATCATTTCAGCAGTGATCTGTTTGTATCCTGGATCCATCACAAAGACCCCAGTTCTGCTAACTGGAAGGGGAGGATGGAATGTGATGCCTAGTTGGACTATTCCTCTTTCTGTGCAGCAGTGCAGTCTGGTTCTTTCCAAAGATCTATTGCCATACATAGAGAAATCTATCTATCTACATACATATATATACATATGCTACAAAAATATAAAAAGTCAATTGTCATTAAATGTGATTTACAAAGTGCATGTGTAGCAAATGGAGCAAAAACTCAATGCCTTGTTCAATGGGCTACTGCATGGGTTTTTGTTGTTATTTTTAAAACGTAGTGACTTTACCTTTAGAATGAATGAGGCTGATTTTGCTTTTCTCCTGCTTTGACTCTGGCCCTTTTAGAAGGAGGCTCTTGGCTGTGAGTACTGCGATTGGGAAATTTGCAAAGTGTGGATTTGAGCATGCAGAGGGGATAGAGCAAACAGGAGCAGTGCAGGCAGAGAAGCAGGCTTCTGGACAGACCAAGAGCTAAGCTGCTACAGGGCAGAAGAAATGAAACATTTATAAGGATTCTAGAGGACTCAGAATTCAACCAAGAGAACCACTCAAAGTTTTGATACTAGAAAATAGAACAGGAAGAAAGGGTCCTAGGCAATACTGGACAGAGAGGATATTTTTATCTGCTTTGTCAATGAGTTCTCATCTTCATTGTTTAGAGGGCTCTTGTTTCGCTTTCCCTGAGTCATGAGTCATCTTTGGCGAGTAAGAACACCTAAACTAGTTTAAGTTCCTTTTGGGGGAAATATGGTACAATTTTACCTCAAAGTCATGCTTATTGAGGAAAGATTGAGAATTATTGGAAATAAGAAAGTATGATCAGGAAGTACCATGTTAGCAAAAAAATATTACTATTTGGTGGATAAAATCAGTAAATAATTTCATATACTCAGCTTTACAGTAACCATTTAATATTTAAGCTTTCTGAGCTTTGAAAAACGTCTAACTTCAAAAAAAGTCTTTTGAACTGGTTAAAATTAAAATCAAAAAGGTGATCTGCATAAATTCAGTGATGTTAGTTGGTTTTATTCTCTCTCTCAGTATTAACATTTACATTCAGGACATCTCCATCTGATACTCATAAATGTTGCTAGCTCATCCTGCTTCTCCACAGGACAACATCATTTTAAACTCCCTTATTTTGTAGCTCATAGTCAACTTAATAATATAAACAATTTAATTCAAATGCCAACTAAACAATAACTTTATTTTGTCCTTGCATTGTATATTTTCAACACTTCAAACTTATTTACTATGATGTTTCCAAACACGACTTCTTATTCTTTTCTGATGACATTTGAATTATTTAAAGATTACATCTTGACTGAAAAACTCACAGAGTGTCTGAAAGAATCTAAATCTATTCCAGACAGTATAAATAATTCATGCTCAATTCTTCTCTCAGCTGTGGGAAGGCTGCTGCTTATTTACAGCACACTTCAAGGGGAAAAAAAATCCATCCTGTTTTATTAACAATTCTCTGCTATTAGATAAAGCTAGTCATATGTTCCTATAGTAGCTACTTAATTATATTTACTGTAATTAGATGTAAATTATCTTTAATTTTCTATTATAGTGACTTTGTTCTTCATTTATGAACTTAAATTAACAACTTTGGGCTCCTTTCTTTTTTAAACATGATTTACATGATCTAGTTAATCAGTTTTTTCCTGTAAGGGATCGCCTCCATTCCGCTTTCAGAACCAAAGACTGAAAAAGATGTGGGAGGCAAGAGTTCAAGCTTCCCCAGGCTTTGACTTCTGTCCGCCTGCTTAAGGACAGTGAATGTATCCATGTTAACATGCCAAGTCTTGCCATTACTTTTCATCCCACCGTAGAATGAAAATAATGTTTTTGAATGTTTCTGTGAATCAAAATTGCCCAAACACTTTTCAGCTGAGTCTTAGATTTCATTTTTTTTTTTCCCTTTGCATGACTCCCTTCTTCAGAAATGACTGGAAATTCCAGCCCATCCTAGCCAGTGCCCTGCAGTAACTTGCTGCTTGATTACCTTCCACAAAGTGTTCTGATATTGCAGCTAAGAAATGTACCTTGCTGGATTCCCTTCAGTAAAATGTGTTCGGATAGGCTCTGTCTATTTTGTCTGATTCCATCTAAAGAAATAAAAGGGAAACTAAAAAAGAAATGTTTAATATGCACTTACCCATGCTTCATTTTCTCCATTATTGGTGTAGGAATTCTTGAGGGAAATGCTATATGTAAGCTTCTAACTTTAGGTCTTTCCCTCATACTTCAGATGGGGCATCTCTAAGTGCAAATGTAAATATTAACTGTTAAAGCTAACAAAGCCCTCACAGATTTTATTTTGCACTAATGTATGATATATTTGCAACATAACTTAGAGAGCTGATATGGGAAGAAAAGGTGCTGCAACTACCATAATGTTATATTGATACTTATAATCCTTTTCTGTTACATAAATTGATAAATCCATAGTTATAATTCTGTTCTCTGCACTAGACAAGCTATTTCTCTCTTGTAGCTGTAAATCCAGATGAATCCTATAAATTAGGGGAATAAGCCACAATGAGTGTAGTACTATCCTTCTTTGCTTAGAATAGGAGTAGTAACTGTTTCTGAGAAAATTATTTCATTTGATCCTGGGAATTATATAACTGCCTTCTCAGGGGCATAATGTTCCCTTTCAAGGAGTTTTCTCTAATGATTAGTATATATATCTTAACTCACATCTATAGATGTTTTTGTTATACATATAATATCTAACCCTTTGTTGAGTGTTACTGCTTTTCAGAACTTCTCTCCATATGTATCCCATCACAGAGGGATACAGGTTAACTGAGGTCTGTGGAGAAGTTCCTTGAGCATTCTGCATCCACTTTTCAATGGCATCGAGTGGGTGTTACCTCTAGTCGTTGTGTCAGAATCATTCTCATTTCTGTTCTCTCTATTTCCAGTTTACTTAAGTTAAATACAAAATCTTCTAGTGAAATGCATCCATTTTTTTAACCTCTGCTTTGCACCTAGACAGTCTTACAGATAGTTTTCCCTACTGACAAACAAGGTTCTTTTCCTGACTAGTGAAGATTAATGCAACAAATAAACTTTTAAATTAAGTGATTAAATAACTGAGTTACAAGAGAGGCATTAGATGTCTCTCTTTCAAAATGCCTGGAGTGAAACCAAAGTGGTATTGAGTTTTACAAAGGACTTCTCCTCACACAATGCTTTACGATATATTTCTCTGGGCATAAATTACATTCACAGAATATTTCATACTTCCCCTCTAGTCTTCAGGGCCTGGGATTCCTGCAAGCTGATTTTACTAGTAGAGACAGGCTGATAAGACATTGAGTGTCTCAGTCTTTTCCATGCCCTTCCTTTGACTGTTTATGTATTTCTAAAATCCTGTCTTAATGCCCTTTGCATTGCTTGCCAGTACTCACTTCAGATCAGACTGGGCTTTCCTAACCCTATCGGTGATCCATCAGAATAACTCTATACTTCTCCCAGAGTATAATTACATTTTATTAATGTACACTTCAAAATATATGAAAACTTTGTGAGGAATTCAAAAAGCATATTTAAGAATAATTCTGGAACATAGATATTGTTTATATTTTGTTTACCCTTGCCAGTAGAAGATATTATTTGACATCTTCTGAAAAAATACAAACATGAACTAAATTTATTTGGTGAAAATCTACTGTTACCTGTATGAGTTCAGTTACCCTGTGCTTTTTAGTGGGGTGCTCGATTGACCGTGGTCTAACAGCACAGTGTGTATATCCTGTTATCTATTTGTTGGAAAACAGATGTTAGAAGATTGTGATGGAGGTTCTTCTCTAACCCATGTTGTTTGTACTCATATTACTGTTCACAAGGCTTTCATAGAGTCATAGAACAGCTTGGATTAGAAAGGACCTTTAGGCTCATCTAGTTTCAAGCCCCTGCTATGGCAGGGACACCTTCCACTAGACCAGGTTGCTCAAAGACCCATGCAGCTTCTGACTATTTAATGACTACCCATCTCTTCACAACAATGGAAAGAACGTAGAGCAAAGGATATAAAACAATGTCAGTTACTTGGAAGCACTACAGGGTGACTCAGATTAATAACTGTCAAAACCAGTTGAGGGGTTTTTAAGGTAATTTGAAGAAAAATTGCATGCTCAGAGAAGTGTAGTTACTATTCTCATACTTACTGTTTGTTAGGTGCAAAACCTAAGTGTTAAAAAGTGAATTCAGTGTTTGATTTCAAAAGCTATATTCAAGCAGAATCTTCAAACTTCTCAAAAGTAACCATTAGCCACTTCTGTTGTTTGTGGGCACCGATGATGCAGCCAGGAGCATTCTGAGGAGCAGCAAGATTAGAGACCCCTAGGACTGGCGATAAGGGACTCTGCTTCCAGTGGAGCCCTGTGTGCATGGTAATGAGCAGCGCTGGGGACTATGCCACCAGCGTGATCTGCCACTTCTTCTGTAGTATCCCCACAGGGATACTTTTGCTCCTGCTTAGACTCTCAGTTACAAGCTAGTTCTTTTCACCCTGTCCTTTGTGCTCAGCATTCTGAGCACCATTGTTGTCTTCATCTCCTAAACTTGCAGTCATGATCTGCTGATAATCAGCCTTGCTGTCATCTACTCTGTTGATGGCTGGCTGAAAGCTTTCAGCACATATGCTTCCCACCTGACCACGATCAGCCTGTTCTTCAGGATCATTGTCTTTATTGATGTGCATCCCTGTGGATGCAAAAAGCTCAATCAGAGAGAAAAACTCCAGCTTCTAGTAGTCTGTGAGAAAGCCTTTCTCTCTCACAGCACAGATCTGGGAACCAAGAAAAGTATGTACACTATTCTGTATGTTTTTGTAAACTATCTTCTGCAGGTGTTGGTTGTTTTGTAAACTATCTTTTGCAGGTTTTATTTGTCACATTTAATTAGCTGACCAATGGTTATGAGAGGCGTCCGTCTAACGGACCTGTGACACCTCTTCTTTGTTAGATAGCACATATAAGGGTCTTGGTTTTTCTCAGTAAAGTTCTTCCATCTTTACCTTCATCTCTGCCTGCCTGAACTATGTTGCTATATATCCATGCCTGAACACTGCGGCAACACATCCCAGTTCCCATTTCTCAGTGGATGAAAACAAAGTGGCCATTGTGATCTATACTCTGATGATTCTCATGCTGAACCCTCTGTTCTACAGCCTCAGAAACAAGAGGTGAAGGCTGCACTGAGGAGAATAACACACGGAATAACGCCAGGACAGAGACAGACCTTGACACAAGACAGAGCCTGACTGAAGGCCGGCTTCTCACAGCTGTGTGAGCTGTTTCATTCTGCCTTTATGTTCTGCTTGCAGAAAAATTAACACTGTCTTTCACTTAAATTAGTGCTCCATCCTCTGTAATGGAGCCTCATAGTACTGCCTGCATTCTTTCTCCTAGGATGTGAGCCTGTGACTCTGGCTTTGATAGCCCAGGTGAGGATCATCTCACATCACATGTCCACTCCTTAACTAGTACACTTTACTTTAGGATTAGTGACTTTTGGGGTAATTTTAGATATCAGCACACAGGTGAGACAAAACCTTCTTGTTTGGCTCAAGAGCAGAGTTTTTTCTGTTTGCATTACAGCTGGATCATTTTTCCCTCAATAGTTGTCTTACCTAATTTGGGTAATTTAAATGACAGTACGTTTGGCTGTAATTAACTTTCCTCTGGAGGAAAATAAGGGAAAAAACCCTAAAAAAACAAAATAGCGGAGTAGTTGTTATGCTTCTTCAGGGCACAAGATATCTCTAGAGACATGAAATACAGGGGACAGATTTAAAAAGCAGAAATTGTCCATTAAAGATCTTCAAGAAGTAGATTTCTGGGCCAACTGAAGTCTGCCTTGCTTTCACAGGACCTGGATAAATCCCAGTGTTCTTACACCTGTGGGATGGCTCTTGTGTTGGAATAATATCTCAAACTAACATAAATCATGAACTGAATTTCCAGAATCTGAGTTTACCCAACATTCACATCCATACAGCATAAGGTGGCTCCTGCAGTCTTTCTCCACAACAGGTTCATACCAATCTCCCAAATCCTCATGTACCCAGTGTCCCAGCTCACCATATCAGACCAACCCACACCCATTTCTAATATTTATTTTTCTGCCTCTTGTCCTGCATCCTGGATAGTCTGGCTTGAGGTTGGATGGAGTGAATGGTAAATTAGCAAGAGTCCTTTCTAAAACAGAAAAGTCTACCCTGAGAAAAAAAAAACAAAAAAAAAACCCATGAGAAATTGATATCAACATGTCTTTCTGGACTAGAGTGTCTGCTGTTATAAATATCTCTTGTATAGTAAGAGCAGTAGTTAAAATACTATCTTATATCTCAACTCTGCCTAGAGTCACACTGTAGCCTACAGTGTGCCTGCTAGTGTCCCAATTTGAGTTTTTTTGTGTCAGCAAGTAAGCTCCCACTGAATTTACTGATGTGGAAATAGGTCTGTAGCCCTTTAGGGAGCAGAGGAACAAACACTGTCTAACCAATTCCATTTCAGAGGCTGAGATGTGCTCGTTGAAGATGTGTGTAAGATGCTGGACAGTTTATTTTGTACTGTTATATAGTAACAGTTTCTGTGAATTGTAAAACTGAATTGATTTCTTTTGATCACCTTCCCAAAATGTTCTGTGGAAGAAATAAATGCCCGTATGTCTGTATGTATATTTTCTATATATGGTATTTTGAAAACCATGGACTTTTATTTTAATACTTGTCTGTTGGGGATCGCCCCCTCTTCCCCTGGGGAAAAGGGCACCTGGAATGGTTGGGACATACAGGGTTTTCTCTGCTCTTTGGTCACATGTAACCTAGTCCTGTCCTCATTGGTTTTTTCATGTTCCCCTGCCCGGGGAATAC
>VYZQ01038642.1:0-29793 GCA_013400655.1 Mystacornis crossleyi
CTTTTATCAAATGTTGGCCTAAAGGCTAACTGGAGCCTGGATTTCATCCCTATGCCAAATGAGAGCAGCCAGCTGCTCTGCTCCTCCTACCGCACCACTGTTGCCATCAAGTCTTAGCCGGGGGAAACTTTCTGTCAAATGGAGCCCAGCAAATGACAACGAAAACCCAAACTGAGGCTTTTGAATGGTTTCTCTTTAGGGACCCAGGAACCTTAAGAGATACCTTAGGGATACTGTATCCCAGATGAAGGGACGGTTTGGTGTGTTTGTTTTTTTTTTTCTGAAAGGTTACTTTTGAAAGATCTCTTTAAGTATACAGTAACCTTTCGGGAGACTGTGTCTTTAGGAATAGCAAGTTGTTACTTTGATCGGTAACAAGTCTGACCCCAGGGTTTTTTACCCCAGTTAAAAAAAAAAGGTAGACTGCCACTTAGTTTCTTAAGTAACCAGTCAGCTTAGATTTCTGCTGCACGTGGCATTTTAGGAAGTAAATTGAAGCTGCACAAAGGAATCTTGAACCTTTGTCATGGCCAAGAAGCATGTCTGTGTTTTGCAGTGGGCAGGGCTTTTCCAGTGGATCTACTGCAGTTTTCCAGCCTCAGCACTGCTATAACTTCGGAAGCACTTAAAATGCAGCCCAACTTCAGCACAGCACTAGGACATACTAACAAGACATCACTTACTGCAGTTTTAGCACAACAGGGAGAGATCTGGCAGTATTAGTGTCCTCTACACAGCATTGTGCTCTAGTGATTTTTCCCCTGGCTTCATTTCAAACAGTTGTATGATAGGCTGATAACTATATTTTAAAGTCAGTCATGCTTGATGCAGGCTTGACTTACCTTATGTGAATGGAAGGTCAGTATCTATGGCTTGATTTTCAGGCAGCTGAGGAAGCAGGGAGTGTTACTCATCCTGTAAAGCACTCAGCATTAACAACAGGTTTTTTGGTGCCACTCCTCTAAAACTGTGGTTCAAGATTGCTTTCACTCAGCCCTAAACTGGCTAAAAAGCCCTCCTGACAGCTCTTATCCAGACTCCACCTAAAACAAAAGAGAAAATGCAGGAGTGGGTATGTATCAGAGAGAGAAGAAGAATATTCAAACATTCCAAAGGATTCAACACGGTCACTCAACCTCCCATTCCAAGACATCTAGCACTGTCAGTCCTACTGCCTTAGTTTTCCTTATAACTAATTCATAGTTAAGAGAGGAGTTGGTACATGATATTTTGGCATGACAGCAGTGCCATCAAAAACATTAAGGATCTCCTGCAGCCTTCTCCAGCCTTATTTCTAAAAACCTTACGGAAATAAGCACACAATCTCTTGCATGAAACCATGCCTGCTGGCTGCCTGAGCAGTGCTAAAAGTATTTGTAAAAAGGAGGTGTATGTCAGCCCTATAACTAAATATAATTTTCATAACAGACATTCCTCCTATACAGTTCTTCCTCTGTAATGATGAATAAGTCCACAATAGTCCATGAGCTGGGACTTCTCATCTGGCAGTTTATCCAACTTTTATGAACTAACCTACCTGAAAATGGCACTTCTAATGGAGCTTTGCATGTATCAGTCTCTGCACATGCAGTATTTTGCTCTATAATGACCAGGAGGAACAAAGTAGAGGAAACAGTGATTTTTATGACGAAACATTTCAGTCTGCAACCAAGACCTTTAAATTTGTAAGCTGTGTGAGAAGTGGAATAAGAACGCCTGATATACTCCAGATCTGGGCCTTTTGGAGTCTCCAAGGCTGACAGAGGGCATAGTTCCCTGCAGCCTTTCCCCTGAAGAGAAGATCCAGACATTCTCCAGTATTCAGCCATATGCTGCCACAGAATTCTATTATTTTCACTATCTCAAAGACCCTGTGTGTCTTTGTCAGGTCTGTTATAACACAGAGGGAGGTTCCCAAATTTTATATATACAGATGTAGACACATGCAGAACACACATGTTGAGAACAGTCGTTTACGTAGGAAACCAGGCTGAAATATGAACAAGTCAGTCAATAGAAAGTTGGGCAATTCTCAACACAGCTGTTAAAAAGCTTGATAAACATCAGCAAAAGTCCATGAGTGGGACTGCGCACTTGCTATAGAACTGTGTACCATGGCATCCCAACAGCAGCCTCTTGAGTACTGCCAGCCTGCACGAGTTAATCTTACAGTATCCCCAAGAACAGCCTCAACAGAAATGAGTTTCATTCAGTGGTCACTCAGCTTTAATTAAAAGGACACTTCTCAATTAAACTTCAATGACATCTTCTGAAAAGAGGTTTTACACCTACTATATTTCTTTTGGACAAAACAGTCTGCTCAGCTGTATTCCCAGCTGTACACTTCGTTTCTCCCAGCTTGCTGGCATTCACAGCTATTTAGAAAGAAACTTAGTTATGTCAACTGCTAGGATTTTCTACAGTACATATTACATCACCTTTCCTGAGAAACTTGTCTGAGCAGATCCCTTTTCTTACTTTCTTGTTTCATAATGTCCTCACATTCCTCTTTCAATATTTGTTGCTCTCTCTGTGGAAGCTCAGTTGCTGGCATTTTAAGGAAAGGTTACATAGCAAAAGAGTCACTAATAGAGTTTTTTTCTCCCTATCCCATATTCCTGGAGAGAAACTCTGTGTGTGTGGCACCTTTAGAGAAAGGTTTAGAGAAAGATTTTCCTTAAGAAAAACCTACAGCATTCACTGCCAGTTTCAGAACAAGAAAATTAATTTGAAGCATAAATTACCTTGGCCATTTCAATTCTAAAGGTGAAGAAGCAGGAGAAAGAGCAAGAGACAAAACAAAACAAGCACACCAAATTATGCTGTGGTGCAAGTAAAAAGCCAGATCCATAAATTTTATCCTCATGCCTGATACTTGGGTGACTGTGCCTCTGACCAATTTGCTCTTGTGCCTCTGCTTACTTCTTGTTGAGTCTTGGTCCTTATGAAACAGCCTTGGAAAACAACAGTCAAAGACCTTTCAAAATGCCCTGTACATACAGATGTACCAATTGAAGTGTGGTGCAGAGACACCTGAAGGTGTTAGGAACCTGCTCAATTCAGGTCCAAAGCCTTCAAAGTAGGCAAGGTAAGAATGAAGAATGTTAAGTCTGGGGACAAGATTTGGAATAAGCTGGGAATAAAGCATAGGGGAAAAAAAGGTAGACATTTTCAACCTTAGGTGTATAAACTCGGGTGGCTTAATGCACATGCTCACTAGTGGGAACACAAGCACACACACGTGTGAGCTGGCTGCTTGCTGTTTGTCGATGCAGGCTCTTGTACAGTCCTTCCTTGCAGCATGGGATGTGTGCAGTGGACACGTACAGACTGTTGCAGGGCTTCAGCTCAAAAACATGGCAAGGATGCTTATTTTGGCTACTGCTAAGTGGCTGAACATGAAGTTGAGCGATATCTTTTATTCAAATGCAGCTCTTCCTTCTAAAAACAGTGGCTCCCACATGATCTTCTTGAATAGTTTGAGTTTTTCTATATAAACAACGGAGAAGGAAATCTAATTTCCAGTCTAGGAAAGGAAACACAGATAAGTGAACATTGTAAGCAAGGGCAAGCATATTATCTCTGCCTGTTTGAGAACCCATTGAGTTGAACGAAATTGTTTCATTAGCTGCAGTAGTCTTTATTACACTCCATTTGAATGATCTGTTTAGGATGAAACATTTCTTGAAAGACACACTGCTTTTAATACCAAAGCATTTTCCATTCCACTTGCTTCATTTTAGCAAAATGCTGAATGATCTGAATGATCTGTGTCATGTTTAACATGAAGTGTAACTGAAGCACCCTGCATCCTGCAGAAGTGCTTTCTGGACTTGGTGTTTTTTAAGAGATTTCTGAAAATCAACATTAAAAAAACACAAGCAAGCTATTTTGAGCAAGCAGGCATAAATTTAGTAAAAATATGTCTTCATCTTTACTGGAAAACCTTTAAAGAGGTCATAAAAACAAACAAACAAAACTATTCAAAACCACTGTGCTTCAACAGCAAAATTATCTAAAAATTAGCTTAATCCTTTTAGGATCAGGAGTCTGGACAGATAAATAAGCAATGAATAATAAAATAGCCAAGCATTGTACCCAGTTAATGTATCAGCATGCTGATGATGGTATATAAACAATGCTAAAAGAACAGGAAAATTATTAAAGCAGAAGACAATACTTCATTTACTGTTCTGCTGGAATTGAAANTGCTTAGGAAGTCACTAATACACATTCATAATGAATACTAGAAGTGAGCACAGGCAGAAACTTGCCTGTTACCCAAATGAGTATAACTAATGCTGAATGAGTCTCTTACTAAACTTTCTTAGAGCCTGAACTTCATTTCCAGAAAGGCAAGATTATTTGGGAGGTCCCATTTTTCCGCTTAAATGCAGACTCAGACACATGGAGTTCTTCCAAGAGCTCTCTGGGTTTTGATTTCTTCTAAGCAAAAAGAATATCAAAGAATAACAACACCCAAAGCACCTGCTTCAAACTCGGATAGCCAACCTCCCAGTTGTATGTTGGATTGGGAATTTTATCCTCTTTTCTGGAAGAAAGAAAAGAAGAGGAAAAAAAAAAAAAGGAAGGAAAACTAGTCCAAAGCAGTATTCTGTTCTTGTTCTAGCTGATCCATTTAGGATTTTGTCACTGGTCTTTGCTACCCCAGGAAAGACNTAGCCAAGCATTGTACCCAGTTAATGTATCAGCATGCTGATGATGGTATATAAACAATGCTAAAAGAACAGGAAAATTATTAAANCAGGAAAGACTTTTGTGTATGAAAAACAGCACCCCTCTCATGGTACAGTGGGAACACCCTGCCCCTTTTTACAGAAATCACTCATGAGACTGTTAGTGCTTTCCCACTTTTCCTGTCTTAGGAGACTCAGGTGAAGAGGCAGCTGCATCAGGCCAACCTATTGGGAAACATTAGACATGAGGTGTGTCTTCCAAAAGGTCTGAATCAGGATTGCAATATCCGAGTCAGATGCCTAAAGCAGGGAGGCAATCTCCATCCAGACTACCCTTTCTCCCTCCTGAAATGCTGAAGTTGCTGATTTTCCCAATTTGCCTTTTCAGTTGCTAAGGATTTTTGTTAGAAAGGAGTGATACAACAACTTAAGTTTTAAAGCACCAAAAAACGCTGCAATGGGAGATTCAGCTAATGCTACTGAGGAGCACTTCTGTCACATACAGAAGCCCTGTGTAGGATGGGCTGCTCTCACAGGTAAATCCAGCCAGGTTAGTAACAGACTGGAAGCTGTGCCTTCTACAGAGAAAAGGCAGACTCATGACAAATGAAGGGACATGACATAGGAAGGGAACATATGACTACAATTTCCCCTCTCCCCTTCCATTTTTACCCCTTCCTCCCTTCATATTTTATTCCTTGTCCTCCCACTCTTTTGCAAAAATCCAAAATAGTCATGTTAGAGCTACAGACCATGTCAAAGATTTGTCTCCTCTCTCTCTCTGTATGAGTTAATCATTCCCAGCAATGATTTCTGGGGTGATGAGTCAGTAGCACAAAGAAATGACAGATTAGATGTGTTATTTATTTTCCTCTGCTTTTTTTTAAGCACGGCTGTCTTCCCCAACTGAAAGAATGGAGGAAAGGGTAATCAAATGCACTGTTGCTGGGAGCTCTAAGGATAACATCTCCAAACTCTGCAGCTTCCAATAAAAGCCTTGTAGTTTTTGTATTCTTTTTTGCTGTATGTTTACTCAGCAACACTGTTTCAGAAGTTGCAACATTCATCTTTAAACATTAATTACCAAGGCATGATTGCTTCAAAAATCCACTGCCTGAGGCCAGGGCCTAGGAAGTGGAAAATGTAATTTCAGAAAGCGATGAGAACAAATGCTGAGCCTTTTAATTGCAGGTTGGTACAAATGACTAATAGTAAAGCAAAGCTCATTTTGGACAAATTTGTTGTTCTGCATGTCAAATTCAAAACTTAGCAGTGAGTTGCCTGGGGTTTGTTCTTTCCCCTTACTCTCTTTGTAAAAGCCAGAGAAATGGATGAATTTTTGAGAGGTAGAGAAAGTACTTTTCTAAAAATTCGGTTAAAATTATTTACAAGAGAGAAGGAGAGAGAGGAAGAAAGGAAGGAAGAAAGAAAGGAAGTAAGAACAGAGAGACTAAACGATGCATGCAAAGTCAGGCAATAGTTGCAACAGTCATTGCACCATTGCTGTGCTCTTCTGGAGCTTCATTTCAGGGTGAAGGCTGCAGTGATTCTCAGCATCTATCTCCATCTCCTTCAGTTCTGCTGAAATTTACCTGGATTCACCAACAGTGTAACAATGGATTGGGCCTGCTTCATCATGTGTGGCAACACAAGATTAAACACTGCTGTGACTCAACATTGCCACATCAGATGATGCCAGCCTGATGCCAACAGAACCACTGCAATAGCAATGGCATCTTCATCTCCACCCTTCTGGCCTTGCTGCTGGCAGAATGGGGACAGCCCTGTGTGAGCACCTTTGCAGGGCATCAGAGGCACTTCTTTTCACACAAAGGTAGAGAACTTGTTCATTCCAGCCCCACATTGCCACACCTGGGAAAACACACCTGATGGGAGATGTGACTCAGGGCCTGATGGGTCTGAGGCTGGTTTCCTGCGTGACCATAGGACAGACCATACAAGCAGGCTCTGTGATGGTCCTAAAGCTGCATTTATGCACCAAAGTCTGGAGGCCAAAGAGACTAAAAATTGTGATACTCATCTTTTCTAATGCTCATGTTGACCAGAAAATTCCAGTTCTGCTTCTGGGTATTCTCAGAAGCACTTCTGGCCTCATAGCACTGCACAGCTTGTGCCTGCCTCCCTGGGATTGAGAGCCGTCATGCCACTTCACTACCACAAGGGCCTGAACCACTAGGTACAGCAAAAATCTGCCTAACCCCTCATGTTTCAACCAGAGGAGTGGAGAGAAGGTGTTCGTGATGATGGTCTGTGTGGCCCACCTCCTCTCCCACTTGCTCTTAACAGTTCTGTACTGAAAGCTTTTCCCCTGTGACCTGGGAGATCTGGTTTCAACATGCTCTGAAGTACATTCTCTTGCTGATTCAGTATGCACCCTTCTGTCAAATGGGGAATAAAAGACCTCCTTTACCTCATGGCTATTCTTACCAGGCCTGTACAGCAGACCCTTGCTCACAGGCCAGTTTTTGCAGGATGGCTCATGACCACACTGTTAAGAGTTCGGTCCTCACTGAGTGGGCAGGCTGCAGTCATGCTGCACAGTGCTCAGCTCACATATCTTCTCATGACCCTGTACTTAACAGTCAGTATTTTCTGTTCATGGGCTTGGTGGGTTTTTTCAGTTCAAAGTATGAAGAGTACTAACAGGTGTATGCTGCAGGCCATCAGAGCGGTGCTGTGTCAAAAAACTATAATGCCAGAAAAAAAATTATGTGCTCTAGGAAAAGGACGGGTGTGGGCACAAATTATGCTATTGCCTAACCTTGAATAATGATGAAGCACTGTCCTTGCTGAATGAAACACATTTGGTGTCTTCCACATCCACCCTATATCTGTTTGAAGCAAACCTTGGGGTGCTCTACACAGCTGACAACACTCACATTTCCTGTTGGGGATACCAATGGATTTGTTCCAAAAGAGTGCTCTGACACTGATGGATGTCTGGCGTACTGACCATAGGTTGTACAAATGACCAGGAAACCCACTGCTGGAGAAGAACAGCAGTGTGCCAAGTTCAGCCACAACATTTTAAAGCAATAGCTATTCTACTTTGATAGGGTCCATGAAGTTCAGGAGAGGTCTCTCACTCTGCTCAGACAGATCACCAAGCAGAATATCAAAACCAAGTGAAACAGTGCTGTACAGCAGCCCTCAGTTGATGTGTAAATTGGTAAGTAAGGATGACACACATTTTCCACTGCTGTCTCACACTTTTAGATAATCCAGGCAAGTTCTGCATTTGCAGGGTGATGTCTGGAAGTGTCCAGGAGAACACCAGGGTTGCATTATCTCCCATCCTCCCCTCCTTTCCCAGTGGCCAGTTTCAGCTCTGTTTTATCACAGGTATGACCAAGAGACTGAGATGAGTCTCCCGTGGCTCTGCCCTTCTGAATGTCACTGCTGCTCTATGGAAACCCAGCTGCCACTATGTTTTCCTGACCGCCTCTAAAATGATTGTCAAGGACAGAAAATATTAATTAAATTTTAATTCATAAATTGAATAGTGTGGGGTTAATTTTAGCTATTTACAGGGAGTGTATGGGATTTGGAGGGCCTACCTTCTGGTGTTTTTGCACAAAGCATTGCCTCTTCCTGTAAGCTCTAATTAGCTAGCTTTTTTCTTTATAATAGCCAGCCTTCAAATGACTGCTCAGTAGCTCCCATTTTGTTCCTCATCAGCAGTCCTCCAGCACAGCTGCTACAAAAGGGAAGCAGCCCTGCAGTTTGCCTTGAAGGGAGCAGGTGATAAAGAATCTATCAAAAGTGGTGTAAACCAACAACATGAATTAAAAAAAAGGGGGGGGGGGGGAAAGGAAAAAAATTTTTAAAAGAACAAAAAAACCCAATCAACAGGCCCAACCCCTAAACTATGCCAAGCAAGGAAACTATATAAGAAACAAAGGCCATGGGAAGAAATAAGAAGGAACTGCAACATCTGAAGCTGCTGCAAGGTCAAAAATGTTCTCTCTGTATGCAGCCCTCTTGTCCAGCTGCATATTCTGCCTTCCTGCACATGCACAGGGCCAAAAGCCATCAATAGCAGATAAGCACCTGGGAGAAAGCAAGCTGTTCCAGCACAAAGTCAACTGTGAAACTTGAAATAACTTCTCCTCTGCTCCTTATTTTCAACCTACACATTTCCTCCCTAGTGGTAAAACCTTTTTAAAATTTAAATAGACCTAATTACCTGTATTTCTAGCTACTCAGTGTATACCTATAAAGAAAAAGGGTCCTTTCAGGACACTGTTACAGTGAAGGCACACAGTAACACACTGAAAGAAGAGTTTATTCCAGATAGCTTTTTAATCTCATTCCACTAGATGAAAACTAATAGTGCCTAAGAACCAGCACAGAAGAGAACTTTGGAAGTTTAGGAGTATTTTGGCCATTGTTTTGTTGGGTTTTTTTGCAAAAGTGACCAACATGATCAGTAGGCAGATCACTGCTTTCCCTCAACTATCTGCTCCTGCCTGCTAAGTGTTCACGACTGAATGGCTGCCATGGAGGGAGCAGAGGGCAGTGGCTGGAAGATGAGGGCTGGCACAGGCACCACAACCGGTAGCTGGCCTGGTGCCTGCCTTCTCCTTCCTACCACAGCAGCTGGCTCCAAGTGGTAGGCACAGGAGAGTGGTCTGGGCTTCTGCTGAGGTGAGACACGGTGAAGAAAAGAGGGAAGATAATATGTTGGGCTTTTTTAACTTTTATAACCAAGAGCAATAATGCTAGTAAGGGAAAGTAGGACAACGTGGAGAGCAGGGTATCTCCAAAATTTCACATGGAACGGTGTGGTTTCTGACGCTGGAAAACCATCGCCTAAATTAAGAAAGCTATCTTCCATCTCAAGAAAAGAAACATGATAGCCAGAATCACTCTTGCAGAAAAGCCTAACTCGTTTGACTCCTCACATGTTCCCGAAAATTTTATCTCCTCTCCTTTGCAGCAAAACAGGGATGCTGAGCTGAGAGCCTGCCAGCACCGAGGTGTCTCCTCATTCCACTCTTTGGCTGTAAATGTCCAATCACAGCGCAAAACAGGGGTTTTGCTCCAGGTCTACCTTTCACATTCACAGTCCCCAAAACAGAAAATAAAGTACCATCTCTTCTTCTAGTGTCTGGAGTTGTGACACCTGAGAAACGCTTGCCAGCATGCGTAATAACACATCTGTTGCAAGACATCGTTTAAAAAAAAAAGCAACCCTGAACGGTTTCTTCAGACAGGTTTTTCTCCACTTCAACAGCAAAACTAATTTTGTAACGAGGAGGTAAAGATCCTGCAGCTTAGAGCTTCTGCTCCCGACAGGACTTAGCTGCTTATTCAAAGTCCCAAGATCCCGGTCACACCGATGACTGATCACCCCCCAAGTCTGTCACCCGTGGGCTCAGAGGCCTGGAGCCAGGCAATGCGAGCACCGGCTTAGTTACAAGCTTAAAGGGCTGAGAGCCTTCAAAGAGGCTGAGACCCCGGATTAGCGAGGGTGTTTCCAAGCGGGGCGGCGGTGCCCGCCTGGCTGGGCCGGACAAGCAAGAGCTGCCGGCAGACTAGGGCTGCCGGTGCCACCTTCTGGACACCCGCGCAAGCGTTATTCACCTTCCCCTTCGATGGAAGAACACTAAGGAAAGTGGTTTCATTGCACACCCTCGTCCTGCTTTTTTGGGTTCCTCCCCACCTCCCTTTTAACCCATCATCATGCAGCACATAACTGAGAGGGGAGCAGCCCCAGCAGGGTGGCAGCAGCAGAATCCAAGACGGCTGCACAGTGCATCTCACCTCCAGTGGCAAGTACGTACCACAAGCTCACAAAAATGTTTCCTGCCTTTCGCATTTCATCTTCTTCAAGCAGTTCCGTAAAAACAGCCAAGCCTGGCAGAAGTAGCCACAGGACTCGTTTAAGAAACATCTGTGCATTTTAGGGATGAAAAGCAAGGGTATGCAAGGGCACCCTGGTTAATGCCAGAAGTGCCATTTCGGGGGCTCACAGAGTATTTATTTGAGCAAGGACCAGCCTACGGAGAGGGGTCTGACTTGCCTTGGTGGCCAATTAGCTTTACTGGCCACGTACGAGTGCAGATATCATGAAATCTTGCCATTTATGCCAACAACAGTTGTGTTCTCACAGAGAATTGTGCTCTTTAACATCCAAAACACAAACTGTTGCACGTGGTCACACCACAGGCACTTCTGAGAGCAAGGCTAAGGTTAGAGAGGCCACCTCACTCTGAAACAATCCAAAATTATATCTCCCATGTACAGCAGCTGCAGTTCTTTCTATTTTTATAGCTACAGAGTGGGACTTGACCACTGTCTTCCAAGCGGCAAATGGGATACATATACCCAACACAGTCCTCAAAACTGGCTTGCAGAATAAGCTTGGGAACAACTTTTAGTGCAGAGAAGATGTCCCCATGGAATGGTTTAAAGAGCACAATTAGGAGTGGCAGGCCAGAAAAAAGCACTGAGGTTGGGAAAAAATATCTGAACCGATAGAAAGCAAAGAGGAGCCAAAAGGAAGAGCTATGGGGACAGTCAGGAAGCAGGCAGCAATGAAAAGCTGCAGGCTGCAGAGTGCAGTGCTGCAGGGCTCTACATTGAAGACTTGTTCTTTTGCCCCAAACTAAGATGGAACTTGAGAAATATGGACTTTGAAGCTGCCAAAAGCTTGCAGCAGCTGCAAGCATGCAGCATGTAAAACAAAGGGCCTCAATTTAGTAGCAGCTTTTTTAGGGATTACCATAACATGAGACAGTGACAATAGAGGCAATGGACCTTACGAAATGTATACTTAATAAAATGTGGTCTTCAGTGGGAACTTGCATGATCTAAGTATTATACAAATGCTGCTGTACTTCTATACTGCAAATGACACTTGTTTCCATTTCAGAGGACAGGGCTCAACAGTGATGGGGAATCAGGCTGAAGGACCCATAAAACAAATGTGCAGCAATGGTAAGGCAATATATTTATTTTGGAATGAAATATTTTTTAAAATTTATTTATTCTTAAATATGCACATAGCTATATGTATTTATCATATAAATTGGCAATTAAAGCCACACTGCAGCACTGATATTGCCATGTTGCTGTTATGCAACCCAATTTCAGATGCTGACCCATCCAAATTGCCAGTTTTTACAGCTGGACTCTACCTGAGTTTAGTTGCTGCACGGCAGCCCCAAATATATGCACAGTTACTGCTTGTTTGTGCAATGGCTTCATTCAATTTCTTTTAATGTAGATTTATCAAATGTAACAATAAGCTATCTTCTACAACACTGTAATCAGAGTAACTGATGATAACAACAGTTTACTCATGTCAAGGCATCTAATCCCTACTGCTGTTAAGTCTTAGTTCCCATAGCCTTCCAGGACATGGCAGGACATGGACAAATCCCACCTGAAGTAAGTTTCAGCACGATCTTCGGTTCTGAGCTCTGCAGAAAGGGATTTAGAGATGCACTTCTCTCTAGGACTGCTATATACTGTTGTAAGATTTATAACAAAAGGGGTCACTGCAGTACTTCTACTCTCACTGAGCACCATCTCTACTTACGAATTTTATAATTTCCAGTCTGTATTGATTTTAAAAGCATCTTTAGCATGCAAGCAGCTGTTTAATGCATTTTGACCCCAAAGCAGGGAATTTGCACTAGTATTCCCACTAGAATGTTTGTCCTTTCGTGTCCATGCATTAGGGCTCTGTTTAAAATCTGTCCATGTCCCTAATCTCCCTGGGGAGCTTTCCCTGAATATTCAATGCTAGTCCACAGTCTGTAACAAAAGGGGGGGGGGGGGGGGAAANGGGGGGGGAAGAGAGACAGAGAACAGTGTTTATGCATAAAGTTCAAGAGCCTTTCCACATAAAAAACACATGCACACACAAAAGCACCTCAACTACAGAGCCTGGCATTTCCACAGCAAAGATCTGACAGCCCGTGCAGTTTTTCAAGTTAACTAATTTACAATAAGGGCATCGGACATCTGAGCTCCAGATGCACTCATTCAGGCAGCCAAGGCCATAAATAAAATAGAAAAGAATACTCTAACATAGGTTTTATAGAGATGTGTTGAAGGCTTAGCAGATGGGTTTTGCTGTCTCAGCTTTTACCTGTGTAACAAAGTAAATGCAGGCTTCTTCAATTCAAGACCTTTGCATTTGCTCCCATACGTTTCCATGAAGATATAGCTAATTTAAAAAAACAAGCAAAATCCTACTCCTCAGGGAAGCTGATGGCAAAACTCCCACTGGCTCCAGCAGGCTCTGGGTGTTGCTCAACATAAATGTAACTGGCTGAACTTGGCTAATAGCATAACCAACACTATAACTGAATTTGTATTCTCCAGTCTACAGATTTGCCACCCTAACGTCACCCTGGTTCTGCTTTCGTCCCATGGTTCTGTGGAAGAACAAAACCAACAACACAGCTACTGTCACCAAAGCTGGGGTTGCTGCAGCCTCAGCCCAGGCTGACAACCAGCTCTCTCCCATGGAGAGGTGAGAAACTCTCTCCTGAATTGGGACAAGAGATCAAAACCTTTTGCCATATCACTAACTTTGTTTTGCTTAATCTACATGTTGTTCTAACAGAGCAGAAAACTGGAATCACAAATTTGAAAGATGGCATATCAGATAGCAAACATTTCCGAGTTTCAAAAAAGTTTGCCATTTGAAAAATGAGTGTTTTCCCCCACACAGAGACATCATCATCATCATCATCATCATCATCATCATTCAGTCTAGCTTTCATAAACATCTGAGCATTCTTTTTGAAGCCACTGTGCTGTTTGGGCAGACAGCATGGAAATTTTACAGTCTGTTTCATCCCTGATGCCTACACTTAATGCTCACTGTTAATAACGGGATATACACACAGACACACAGGTGAACACACATGTGTATACAGACATGCTAAGAGAAGAAAACATTTCTGACATGTTCTTATAAGGGAATTAAATTGGTTAAAGCACGTTTCTGAGCTCAGCACACACTAGAAGGGCCTCCTCAAAACTGTATATTTGGCTGACTTTAGGAAAAATTGTGCCCTGTGAGCAACTGTGAACATCTGAGGATGGGGCAATGACAGGGAGAGGAATACCCACTCTGGGACCAAAGCCTGCATCAGGAGGAAGCAGCAGGGGCAACTCCAGGGATGGGAGGTGGAACAGGCAGTACAGGGAACAGGCACCAAGGAAGTTTCTGGACTAATGCATGGCTTATCCATGGTTGGATCCATCCTTCCAGAGCTCTCCTTAAGAGGCAGCACTGGACTCAAGCAGCTCTTGCAAACTGGGTTCTGCTTGTCTTTCCGTGCCTTGGCTCAGTCCCTACACACAGTCCCCATCCCTGCCTGCTCTCAGACCACTCCCACATAGTGCACCCCTGATTCCAGTCACAGCACTGCTTTATAATACAGCTCAGGGAAAGACGGAGGAAGAAGAGAGCAAACATAATTGATGACTGATGACTCAGACTAACTAGAGAATGTGCTTAAAGCAAGTTTGTTTCACCAATGGCAGTGCTTTGCTGTTTGCTTTATTCCCTTCAGACTAGGTCATCCCAATTCCTTTTCTCCATTTAATGATGACATAACTAAGTGGCCAGGAAGAAGCTGTCTCACCTACAATAAAAACGCAATACACAATAATCATAGGAGGCTACTGTTCAAGACAAAGCCATCAGCTCCGCATTTAAGAATCTGCTGGTCTGTAATGCTGAAGAACACATTTATTAGCAAAATCCTGTTTTTATAAGCTGCAAATCAAGACACAGCTTTCTTCAGCACCAGACTGATGAATCATGAGCCCTGTAGTGCATGAGATTTTGCTTTAGAAATAAAATTGCTTGCTCAACTGCAGAACACTTAAGTTCAGTCTTCTTTTTCTATAACTACTGCTTTGTCTCAAACCAGAACAAAACAGCTCTGGAATTACACATGCACTTAAAGTTCTCTTAGCATCTACCAGATTCAGTATAAAGGCACAATTATGAGTTTCTAAGTCTGACATCTGCTCGATTAGCAGCATTTTCAATATCTGGCTACTTCGCAATACTTGGCAGCTAAGTAAAGCGGGTCTAGCACACAGTCAGACGTGGATTTTTTTGTTGGGGGGGGGGCGGTGCTAGAGGTTTCCCAGATATCCCTTATTTCAAAGCAGGAAAAAAGCAACAATGGCCAGCTCTGTACCAAAACACAGGTCAACAGATTTCAATGGTCCAAGGTTAAAATTGGCCTCCAGCTAGCTGCACAGACTTATCCCACAGATATTAAACAGGAAACTTTTAAAGCTTAAAAATAGTTACAGTTATGTGACTTACCCTTGTAAAAGGATTTTTATCATGTACATGAAGACTAGAAGCTTTCCTCCTTTGAAATGTCTGTGTTTGACACGTTCTCTAAAGCATAGCAAGTCTGTGTTTTTCTCTGTTGCACAGGCTATGAGTTGAGTTTTGTTTTGCTATTCTTTTTTTCTTTCACAAATCAAGCTGTCAGCAGCATGGGACGTAATTCTGTAACTGGGACATGTAAGAGCTCTGTTCTGAGACTGCATCGCTGCCCCCAGTAAAGTCACCCTTGGAAACAAGAGCACTTGAGAATATTTTAGCACACAGTGAAAGGCTTTTTGCTACAGTTTATTTAGCTGAAAAGGAAAAACATAATTCAAGGAAAAAACACCAGAGCTTAGAGATACTAAAAGTACGCGGTCTCTGCTGAGCTTCCTGCTACTGCAGGCCACAACCTCTAAAGAACACTGTGTTTGAATATCTACTTCTGTGAGGACAATGCTTTTGGTCTTGGAGATAAATCTAGTTTTCTTGGACTCATATGAAAACTAAACAATAATATATGCTGCTCTCCTACTACACACTCTCAAAACTAAGGGAGTCCAGCCCAATACCAAAGGCCCAGGCTATGCACAGCTGATTGCTACACAAATTGCTTTAGCCTGCTATTAACTTCTTCCTCTGCTCCTTACTCACTGCCCTGTATCATGGCTCCTAGGTGTTCTCTCCACACGCCCAGACTTCATCCCCAGCAGATCCATGCCATCTGTCCCCAAATGCCACATCTAGCCACCACATCCCAGGTGGCCCAGTTTACCTAACCTCGATCTCCCGCGGGGCCCCGGAGCCTATCTCCACCATTAGATGCACTGTGCTGAACCAGCCCAGCCATGGAATTAGCAGCGCAGCTGCACAGCCACCAACCTGCCAGCACACATGTGGCAGCAGACCACTTCTTGGCAACTATTAATCACATATTGCATTAGAAACAGTCCCTTAATGCAGGCGAGTCTTTCCACTCCCGAATCATGTAAAAGACATAAAAGCTTTTGGCCATGCAGAAAAGTGAACAAAATGAGTGGTAATTAACTCTCATGACTACAAAGGCAAACAACTTCGGCACATGCAAAGGGGATCAGAGGCAGCTGAGCTGAGAAAGAACTGTAGCAGAACAAGTATTTGCCTGGGAGCAAACACTGCCTGAGTGCTTATTTTAGAATGAATAGTCATGTTAGTTAACTAGAGCTAACTACTGAACAAATAGCTCACGTTACAGCATACCGAGGAACACTAGATGCATCCTTTGATGTACTAACTGACAACCTACTGCAGAGTTCTTTTTTTCAGAAATTAAAAAAACCCCACAGTTTATCTTTCAGAGCTGATTCTGGGTTTTGGCACAGTCTTTTCACAGCTTAATGGAAACGAACCTAAAATGGACTTAATCATTGCAGCATGAGATATTTACATTCAGCAAGAGCATGTGGTTTGCAAAGAAAAAAAGAGGAACCAAACTAAGTTTTTCTGTAAATCAACACGTGACTGTTCCTGACTATCTTAGGACAGGCAAGTTTTGGTGCACTTCATGGCCTTGGTGTTTCTGACCTTTTAGCACAACTGCAGCCTCTAAGCACCAGGACTTGGTCTGCTGTTCAGCAGCATACTATGCAGCCTGACACACCCTTCATGCCACTTACTTAAAATACCAGTGTGGACAACGAATATGACTCCCATGGTTTTCAAGAAGTAGGGGAAGAGAGCTGCGATTTAAGGAGTGATCTTCAAGGCAGCCAAAATTCATCCTGGAAATTTTAAGTAAAATGTGTTCTGATTATTGCCATGAAAGTAAACACTCATCTCATCTGGAAACACGTGAATTCGGGAGTACAAGTTTCTTTTCTGTGTGAACTACTTCACACTGGTCATAAATTTAAGGGATTTGACAGGGATTAAAGATTCACTTGTCAGCTGCTATGTCCTTTAATTAGCTTCCTAACATCCATACTGACTGAAGCAGCATGTTCCCAATTTAGCAAATCAGGCTGTCTCTGTCCAGGTTTCACTGTAGCTCTGAAGACCTGAAAAGAGTATTAAATGCAGTGATTCTTCAGCCCCCTTGTAGACATAATCTACTATATAAAATTTCTTCTGTCCTGGCTTTTGTGGAATGGACATCAAAAGTATTAACCTAATTTCCAGAAGTCGCATGAAGTGTGTGTGGCTCTTCACGATCTTTTCAGGAGAAATTCACGTACCATAACCTCACATTGTGCTCTGCTATGACCTGTTCTTGTATCTCCTATTTTACTTCAGGTCCGCAGCAAACTTCACCACATACATTCATTCACAACTTCACATCCATACCACAGTTAGGTATGGATGGCCTTGTTTGCAAAGCACTTGACAGGACTTAGGGGTTCTCTGCCACAGACAACTCAGACCCCGACTGTTCAACCCAGCCAAAACTGCTTCACCCCTGTTTTGCACTCCCACCTGTAATGTGAAGATGGTAAAATCCTTCAACCTTTCCAGCTAAATACTCTTCTACTTTTTAAATGGTACACTCCTTAGGACAGAGGGTCAACCACAAACTTACCCAGAACCAAGCACAGATCACTCCTTAATTTAACTCTTTGGCATCGCTGGATAAGAATCAGCCCCTAGGATGTTAACCAGCTTTTGTTGAACAGCATTTTTAAAGTTCAAACCAACTGTAAATCAGACCAGGCAGATCCTCACTTTGGGCCATTAGGTTTACCTCATTTCTATCCTCCTGTCTTTTTATGCTCTGGGTGATTCCAGGCAAGTTTCTTGCTGGCCTGTTACACTTGCTTTGTGCCATCTTACACCGCTGGAGCCATGCAAGAAACTATAATAACAATATTAACTGCTCAGCTTTGATGGGACATAGCTATTTTTACTGGATTACTTTTCTGGCACAGCATTTAAAGCACCAAATGATTTGACACCTGTAATTTTATACTTGGAATAACACAAGGTATTCATACTTCTTTTGTAATGTAAGATAAAAGCAAACACTACATATGTTCTCATTCCAGTGCTGCTGTCTGACAGCTATTCGCCCAAGGAGAAAAAAGTACTGTTACATTACAGAATATGTGGAAAAGTAAAAGCTGTGGAAAAGTAAAAGCTATGGAAAAGAAATCATTAAATAGCTAACTTATTCCTCTGCTAGCACTAGACTGTTCCCTGCAGCATGTTTCAGAGTGTTTTGTCCAGTCTGGTTTTACAAGTTTCACATTACTTTCATTTATATATTTAATACAGCGCCGAGTCCAATGTGGTTTGGTGCTGCTTATTTTCCTTGTCTTTCAACTAGAAGACTCAGTGCTACACCAGCTGTTCATATGGAATCAGCCCCAAAACTACTGAAAAAATATCTGGACTCCTTCCACTGACTTCAACAGGCTTTGGACCAGGCTCAGGAAAAGACGACGAATACATTTCATGTAAGACTAAGCAGGTTACAGTCAGCAAAGTATAAAGAGGATTAGCTGTGTAAGATCCAAAGGCATGTTACCCTGTGTGCTGAAACGCCTGCCTAACGCACTTTCACTTTCACAGAGAGAAAGGGCCAGATTCATTTCTGGTGCTCTGCCACTAAGTCAATGCTACCATGCAAGGAATGAGTGTGATCTGGAATCCACCCACTTAAACTCATTACAACTGGGATTTTCCTAAACTAGAGGCGAGAAAATTTATTTTCTAAAATTGCAAAACCAGTAAGCAGATCACAGAATCATAAAATGGTTTGTGTTGGAAGGGACCTCAAAGGTAATTTAGTTCCATTCCCCCCCCTCTCCCAGCCCCACGTGCGCCTTTTTGCTTTNGAGAAAATTTATTTTCTAAAATTGCAAAACCAGTAAGCAGATCACAGAATCATAAAATGGTTTGTGTTGGAAGGGACCTCAAAGGTAATTTAGTTCCATTCCCCCCCCTCTCCCAGCCCCCCGTGGGCTTTTTGCTTTTCATTTAAGTTTAGGTCTTTAGACTAGAGACCCTATGGAATAAGTATCAGGAAGAACACAGTGGGTTTTGTGTCTTTCCTCTATCAGGGAAGGATGAACTCTCTTTTACTTCAGAACCTAAAATCGTCGGTTTAAGACATACATGTCTAGACCTTCAATTCCTGTCACCAAAACAGATGGGCAACCCCAAAACAATTTGTGCATATTTTATGGAGCACTGATACTACAACATTCCCCCACTGTGTATGCTTTGAGTGCATGACTTCTGAAAGCAAGAACGCCTTTTATCAGGGATTATTCTACCAGTGGGGGATTCACTCTGAACAATACCATCAAATGAAGATGGTGGTGTGCAGTTATCCTTCCCACCCTTTCAAAGTTCACAGTAAAACATGTCAGTGTTAGGGATGTTCTCAGCTGCTCAGAATGCTTTAATCAACCACTTTTTTTCCTGCTCCTTCTGTTCCCTAGGGACAGGGGACTTCATGGTACTGCTTTGTTGTACGATGTGTACAGTTATAACCTACACTAAAAGTATGCCATTAATGAATGAACATTGGGTGTGTGTGTGTCAAGCTGATGAGAATGTTCTTTTGATCTTCTGAGCACCACCACTGTGGCAGACAGGTGTCTAAATTGCTTTATTAACACACTGAAGTCTTCCCTCATTTCTCAAACAATACTGAAGGAAAAAAAAGAACTTCATCACGGTGTGATTTTCGGCTCTTCCAGTTCAAATCTAGCTGGAAGTTAGGGAGTAGGGGGGAAAAAAAGATTATTTCTTTATTTATTTCTTAATTTTCCAGGTGGTGGGAAGAATATTTCATGTGCTTGACACTCTCTGAGGCAGCCAACAGAAGCTTCTCAAATTTCTGTTTAATTTCAAAGCAGTTTCCACACAACATGGGAGGTGTCCTTAGCTTTAGGTACAATTTTGAAACTAATTCAACAGAGCAAGACAACGGATTCAAATTTTTTTTGAGGATAACATAGAATCAGTATAAGCATGTTTTAAAATCATAGAGGTTTATGAACATGATTATAGCAAGGGTTTTAGCCTCCAACACAGGAATAGCAGTGAAAAACAAATAGCCCAACAGGTGTGAGGCCATAGAAACATACGAAGAAAGTTTATATGCAAATGCCTGTAGGAAAACAATGTAGAAAATCCTTGATAACCCTTCCAAATATTTAATTCTAATGCAGTGTTGTAATGAAAAACTGTGAATCCACCCAAATTTTCCAAGACTGAATAACATCTCCAAGGAGAAGAGAAAAAGAGGTAATGTAGGACCTCTGCCCTGTAAAAGAAACAAATCAAATTACCACTTCACAGGCAGCTAAGCTGATCTAACAAGTCACTTGCAAAAGTGAGAGGTCAGGTCTCTCAATCTCTTTGCCATCCTCCCAGCTGCATGTGCAATAGCTCGGTACTTCCCTGACCATAGAATCACAGAAATTGTTTGGGTTGGAAGGGACTTCAAAGATCACCTAGTTCCAAACCCCTTGCCATGGCCAGGGATACCACCCACTAGATCAGGATTCTCAAGCCCCATCCAGTCTGGGCTTGAATACTTTCAGGGATGGGGCAACCTGTTCCAGCGGCTCAACATCCTCACAGTTAAGAATTTCTTCTTAACATCTAATGTAAACCTACTCTCAGTTTAAAACTATTCCCCCTTGTCCTGTCATCACAGGCTCTTGTAAAAAGTCTCTCTCTCCAGCTTTTTAAGGTCCCCTTCAGGTACAGGAAGGCTGCTCCAAGGTCTCCCTGGAGTCTTCTCTTCTCTAGGCAGAACACCCCCAACTCTCAGCCTATCTTCACGGGAGAGGTGCTCCAGCCCCCTGAGCATCTTCGTAGTGCTCCTCTAGATTTGTTCTAACAGGTCCATGTCCTTCTTATTTTGGACAAAACACTCTACATAGGGTCTCATGAGAGCAGAGCAGAGGGGAAGAATCCCCTCCCTCACCCTGCTGGCCACACTGCTTTGGACGCAGCCCAGGACATGGTTGGATTTCTGGGCTGCAAGTGCACATTGCTGAGTCATGTCAGGTTTCTCGTCAACAAACACCCCGCATCCCTTCTCCCCAGGGCTGCTCTCAATCCATTTTCTGCCCAGCCTGTTTGTGCTTGCGATTGCCCCAACCCATCTGCAGCACCTTGCACTTGGCCTTGATGGACTTCATGAGGTTCACACAGGCTTACCTCTCAAGCCTGTCAAGTGTCATAGCTTCCTTCCACACCTCACAGCTTTGGTATCATTGGCAAATGTACTGATCCTCTACCTCGTATCTGTCATTTAGTCAGCTATTTACCTCACTATGCCAGAGAAAGCTACCCATCTTTCTGCTGTTTTTTTTCCAGGCTAATAGGTCGAAGCAGCTAATGAAGAGATCCAACACATCAGAGCCAGAGCATGGTAAGCAGTAGAATTACCAAGACCAAGGACTCCTGGGGAGGGAAAAAGGACTGGGGATTGCCACCTCTCTCTTCTGTGCAAACAGAAATTGTCCGAGGGTGTCTCATGGAAGAACTGTCTTATTGCAAGGACTTGTTATTAGAACGGAAGGGGGAATTGAAAGAAGTGGAAAAAGTAAGGGTCCTGTTCTTTGGAGGAGTGTGTATATCATGGTGCAAACTAGAGCAGTAGAAATCCCATAGGTCTGCAGATGATTACATGGGTAGAAAAAACTGCGTACATATGCAGCAGCTGCAACACAGAAGAGCAGGGGATGTATAATCTATATGCAAATAACTGTGTAGTCCCCCCATGAAAGCATGGGGCTGACTGCACAGCCTTAGTAGCTGCACAGTACGTCTACATCATGTCTGCTGTTTCTGATGTGTTGCACTTCACATGCATGGCTGGACAGCACAGCACACACAGACAGCTGCTCCCGTGAGGGGCTTCATGTCCTGTAACTGCTGTGTGTGCTCACAGTGCTGATATCAAGAGTTCCCAGGCATGAGGCAACCAGTTCAGAACTGTCTGCTTTCTACAGCGACCACATATCCAGAAAGCCCAGACAAATTTATGAAGCCCTCAAAATCTGCCTAAATGTGATTTCCAGGTGCAAAGAGTAAATGTGTCTGGCATAATGAAGCCTGCAGCATTTAGGAAGTCCTTCGCTACCTGCACAAAAGCAAACATAGGACACCAAAAGTTTAGGAACACCTGTTCTGATGAAGTGAAGATAGGGCTGGAGCTTAAGTCTCAAATTCTTCACCTGTCTTCTCTGCTGACTTGATTTACCACAATTACATTTGACAATGAATTTGAGAGGACGTGCTTTCACATAATGGAAATATGAGAGATGTCTTGCAGTTCAGCTTCACAAATGTTCCTGGTTACTGAGGCCATTACAAAAGCTGCATAAGGAACTTATTTCAGGTCTAGACACCCAGGAAGAAAATAACTGTAAACGAATAAGAGGCTATGCACTAGGATGAGAATCCACTCTTCTCTCTCCTTTAAATGGCATTGGCTTATAAAATTAATTACTTACATACCTCACAGAGATGCAATACTTAATTAATATTTGTTAAGAGCTTTGAAATTCTGGTGGAAGACATCATACTACTGTGCATCATGATTGTGTACTGCATCACAGTGTAAGTGACGCCATTGGTGTTGCTCCAGCAGAATGCTGAAAGGATATCTATTCATTTTCTGATTTAAAAAGGCGAATGGAGATAGAAAAGGTTTAGGAAACCAATTTAAAGCTCGGCCTAAAGAAAAAGAAAGAACTGGGGAGGAGAGCAGCTAAAACATTTTCCAGAGGTATTTACTGTGCAGTGTGCATTAATTCCTGCAAAGTTAAAGTGTAAGTGCCTACAAAAATCCTGGCTCCAATCAAGTACACGGAAAATGTTTCACTGACTGCAGTGAGGTGAAGATTGTTAGTTTCTGTCATAATTTCCAGCAGATGCATCCCATATGCAGGCTTGCAACTTTGTACGGTTCTTTGCTTATAGTTTAGGTTCAGGAAATAACCTCATCAAGCTTGGGCATGCTCACCGTGTAAAGGCAACTGCTCAGCTTCTAATCTTTCTACTACATCCCACGCTTGGAGTAAATCTTTCCATTCTGTTAATGAACTTGGACCTGAGCTACCTATTTAAGTTGGTGGCAAAACTCCAATGAAATGGAAGCTGTGTGGAGACCACTGCAGATTCTGTAATAAATATGGGAAGCAAACATCCTGTGTTTAACAGTGTACACCCCTGGCGTTCAACTCATTTACTCAGAAGCCTATGGAATTCTGACTGGAAAAACAAATCAAAACAAACAAACAAACAAACCCCCAAACTCTCAAAGTAACAGAAATTCAGGCAACTCATTTTTTTAAGCATTAGTCTTTCATACCTAGCAAGATGAAGATTCAGAGAAATATGTTCCTCACCACTTCTGGATAAGGCAGAGTTAATTCAACTGATAACTTTGCACCTGTGAGGCTCAAAGAAGAAAGGTTAAAAAGAGTAGCAAAGGAGAGGCATTTGAGAGAATGTACCTGTGAGCTTCTAGTATTAAGAAGAGTCACTTTAAAGCAGGAGCCTATGGCTACTTTAGGTAGGAAACTAAGTGAAAATGTTCTGGGCTTCAAATTTTGATACATTTTTATTTTTGACAAGGAGTGAAGACTGTTACGTGGTGTATATGGGACTCTTGGTAAGCTATTAATTGCCCTTTTCCAACTCGTGTTTGATGGCTTCCATCTTCTTAATGTACTCCTACTCAGCACACGAAATCTTAGAAGTGCTATTTATTCTAAAGCATCTGTTAAGGTGGGCTCTCTAACCATGCTACGTGTAGAAATGTTGTACTGCAGCAAACCAGCACTTGTAGAGCAGTTTTGTGTCTATGCAACTACTATACCAAGCATGTGATCATCAAGTTGCACACAGCAGCTCTCCCTTTCACTTGTGCTAGCGTGCTGTATGTTTTTAACTGTAGTGCAGGCTTTGAAGCACGTAGGCTTGTAGTTTTCTCTCTCAGTGCTTGTACAGCTGTGTCCACAAATGTATGTGTCCAGTAAAATCCAAGGAAATGTTCCTGGATGCCAGGATTAAGGTTAGATAGCTGCAGCTCTAATAACTCACATGCAGCTCACACTGTAGTTCTAAGTGCTGACAGTCGCTTTCCAGCCCTACTGGAATAAGCAACATCATTCTTCCATCTAAACTCAGTAGTCAAAATCTGTTGGTGTATGAACTACATCATGTTGCTGACATCGGGATCCTAAGGAGAGATGGTTATTAAGGTGCCAAAGCAAAAATTCAAGCCTAAAGATTTTATTGACTAGAAGTTAAATGTCTAATATCTAAGTCATGCGAAAACAGTGCTGTGCCACTCATGTAAACAGGTAGGCTGTGTCTCCTTCCTCAGAATGTTCATGAATAAGATACTTACTGGACAACCAGTACAACCAAATACGGCAAATGTTTCTCCAAAGTCTGCCTTTATTATGGCTAAAGATAATGGTGAGCAGGCAGTACAAAGGAAAAATCATTCTGTCAACTTCTTGGCATGAGTACTTACACTGAAGAGATGCTAACTATTTCGAAGAGGTTTTAATTTTGTGGAGGGGCCAGAAGAAAATTTTACCAGAGATCAAAGCAAGGCTATACGTAAGACTCAGTGATGTCTGCATTTTGCTGACAACACATGAAGGATTTTCAATATAACACAGTTCTTTATTTTTAGACCTCCAGAAAAAAAAAATGCATCCTGCTAAATAAGGTATTTCATGACTTGTTTTCCTCACTGTGTGTCCATCTACATTATCCTTGACTTTTTACCTGGCTTTTTCCTACTGGCTTATACTTTTTCCCCAAGTAGGCTGAACAGCTCCCACAGTAGCAATCTCTAAAAACCCCACACCTCTATGAAAAGTACCTGAATTTCCTCTAAACCTATCAAATGAATCCTAATCACTCTTATCTCACTTGCTTTCCAGAGCAGGTTCTTGCCATTCTCTAGCCTTTTAACTTATGTTTCTGTGCCTGGTTTTAATGTTAAAACTTCTTTTGTGGTTCCCTTATGCCATGAACAGGACAAATTTATTTTTATCTCCAGCAAGACTTGCACTCCTTCTACTTACTTATAACCTGCCAAACTGAACTATCATTTGGCAGTTTAGTTACTCTGTATCCACAAATGCCTCTGTACTCTGAGTATCTTTTTATTTTCTCCTGCCTCCCAGGTACCCTACATACATTTCCCAGCCTCAGGTGATGGATCTCTCATGTTACATTAAGATTAATGTTGTTTAGATGACCGTGTCTTTTCAAGTAGTCCAGATCTTGGTGTATCACCCTGTGTTTACACCTTCAATTTGTGGTGTAATACCACACAACCAGTTGTAGAGGCTCTTGTAAGAGTACTAAAAGACTGAAAAGGAGTGGTGTGAGGTCTTTGGGACTGTGTTACACTTCTGTTGGATCAAATTTCCCTGTGGATATTCCCATTTCTTATGGGTCTTCCTTCTTGGGAAGTTCAATATGTCAATTTTAATTATTTTAATGCTAAACTGGACTCTTATAATTACTGCTGGCTATGTCTATATCAGGAATAAGCATGAGTCTGCAAATGAAAATACCTGATGCTAAGGGTTGTGTTCCCACTATGGGCTCTGTGTGTGTGGTTTGTTTAGGTTAGCTCTTGCCTGCCTTCATGGACTTTCCCACCTAAGAGTTGTGGAGAGTGTTGAGCATTCACTGGTGGTGAAGCCTCTGGTGATCCATGCGAAAACTTCATGTTCAAGTCAAAGTGCAGTACATGGAGACAATCTGCTTCAAACCCACGCTTCTGCCGCTCACTTATTTAACATCATCAAAGTGAGACTCTGCACTAGTGTGGTGCACAGATCACCACCTGTCAGACAGTCTGGGAGATTACTGTTGCCTTTAATGAACTTAATCCACATCTGGAGAAGGCACACAGGGATGTGGAAGATTTCTATCTCTTTGTTAGTTAATGGGAGAAGCTTACAAAGCCAATCTTCAAAGCAGATACAGTTACACATAGGAAAAAAGAAAACATTCCCTGTTCACTTGCCTCCAGTTTGATCTATAAGAGGTCTAATAACACGATGGCAAGAACACATTTTGATGTAACGGATAATTGGGTTTACTATGTTTAGTGTAGTGATCAAATTAATAGCAGGACTGACTTTTTATTTGGTGCAGGGAGGGGTAAGAAAGGCAGGGCAAAGCCCCTATTATCTGCTGTGTAATGAAGATGTGCAGAGTACTCTGAGACAGCTCTGGAAACAGGGACTATGTATTTTAGCTGCTGGTATGCCACGCAAACACTTTGTGAAAACACTTAAACAACCAAGAAAAGCAAATTACTCTGCCCTGGGGGAAGGGGGTTGGGGTGGTTAAATTCAACTGCTATTACTGCTGTGCAGTTGTTTAAAATCCACCACTGCACCACAGCAGATAAAAGTATTCTGTCACTTAAGACATTCTCATACCAGAAAGGATCTCTGAAACACGCTAAGACAAATGTCAGTATAAAGTACCTGGTGATGCTTTATCAAGAGCTCACAACATGGAAAAGACTAAGAAGTAATGCTGAACTGATAACTTGAAATTTTACTAACATATTCCAGTATTCTTGTGTTTCAGGTAACTTTTCAGAAGTATACTCTCAAGAACTTTCTATTCCTTACAGTACACTGAGTAGAAAAAAGTAAAACTACATCTTCAAGAGGTTAGCTCCCACACTAGCCTGATGGTCATGTAACTGCTCCTTCTAGAAACTGAGACATAATACAGCCTTTTCCCGCAACCTCCTCACTTATGCAAAATCACAGCTCAAAACTGTAGACTGAGTCACTAACAGCAGTACAGAGAAATAGAAAAATCCAGCTAAGTGCCTTTCTTCCCCCTCTCCCCTCCCACTTGCTTGAATATGCAAGCATTTCAAGGTAGGTATTCACAAACATCACTTGTTGACTTCTGTTTTAGCGGCACTTGTACAGCTGGGAGTTGGACAAGCAGAGAGGTCTATACACAGAAGTTGTCTAGAGATGATGCAGCCAGCCTTCAGATCTGTGCCTAGAGCCTCCTCCTAATTCTCAGAACAACCACAAGCTGGGTTGCCACCACACCATCCTCGGAGCTGCTCCACGGGCTGTGCTGCAGAGTGGGTAAGGCAGCACAGGCAAACGGGGGAAGCTGCTGTGCGACAGCAATGCCCACATGGAGGGACCTGTGCTGCTCAACAGATGAGCTGCGTTCACCTGTGCTGGCTAAACTGGGGCAGGTATAAAATAAAGGCCCTAAGAAGTGCCCTAACAGCCACGTTGCTTAGGGAGGGTGCACATGGGCCCATCTCTTTCTGTGAGCTCCAACTCTTAAGGTGCCTTAAGTGTAGTGAAAACAACCCCCAGCATCAACTCTTCTTCCTGCTTCATTTTATGTTGTGGTCACAGCTGCAAAGGTAAGGATGTTATTTTGCTCCTCTGGCACTGAGTCAAAACCCTGAAGTTTGTATTAGAAAAGTGGCCTGGAAAGTACTGTATTAACAGACATGCAAAGCCTCTGACTTCTGGGGAATAACCAGCTTTGAAGTAAAATACACTCAGCAATAATCCATGCACACTTCATTAATTTCAGAACTGCAACAGCAAAGTACTACTTAGAAAAAGCTGTAGGACAGTAATGAAGGCTTTGGGGTTTATTTTTATTTTTAATCCCAAAAGCTCCTTATCTCCCTTCTTCATGTTTTTTCATTCAATTTACAGTAGTCTAAGTTAAAGCTCATCTAACAAAAAAATGACACATAAGTTTGGCTGACCTCTTCACCCCCCTCTTGATGAGAATCCTTTCTTCCTCAGGGGAATAAATGCAACAGCTTCACAATTGGTATGTTGCTTGTTTAAGATAACTTTTCTTTGCACTTTGTGTTTAATGGAATTTGGCTGATCTGGGATATTTCAGCACTTAAATAATTAAGCTGAGATAGTGAGGTCAGCAACTTTTGCCAAGTCTTAACTAGCATAAAAAGATCTCTAGGCAGGAAGGCAGTATTTTGTTATCTGTCAAAATGCATGCATCTTTCTCAACCACATCCCCAGTCAAGTTTGAGAACTCTGGACACGGGCTACTGCACAATATGAAACATCAGTTTACTGTTCAAATTTGAGTTAAAGCTTAGACTCAAAACAAAGAGTAATTGCAGTTTAACACTGGATTTCAGCACAGGTCTGAGGAGTTGCTTCTGGAACGGGGGTGCTCATGCCACTTTTCCCATCCTACTGCTGGACTGTGCAGCTGCAGTGCACGCCATGGCCAGAAAGCCTTGATGCACTGGAAAAACCAACTTTTAAAAAGGCATCCGATCCTAAGCCTGACGCACGAGGCACAGCGCCATGCTCATCTGGGCGGTGGAACACAGCCACCTTGCGGCCGCAAGCCCGCTATTACTCCAGCCTTTGAGGCTGGATTAGGGGGTTCTAAAATTTGTTTCAACACTTCAATTCATCAAAAACTAGCTCTAAAAGAAGCATCCCAGGCCACTCTTACACTTCATGTTACATGCTCTCTCCTTGCACTTAAAGAGTTCATGTGAATGAGCAGAAAGAAACCAACTAGGCTGAAAAGCAGGAGCACCCAGCCACACTAATAAGAAGGGATAAGGGGAAATCTTGTTCACTTCAGTGATCAGAGCAGACTTAAACAGGAAAGTTTCAATTTTTATAGAGAAAGAAACACAGCAACTCCTTTTCTTTGCAGTGTTTGAACATTAAACCTGCTCAAGACAACCTGATCGCTTCACAAGCCATACCTGAATAACTAAGTAAATCTGACTGTAGATTCCTTACCATGTGGCTGAGTTAACTGCAACCCACTTGCTTTATGTTCACACTAACTCTTCACATTTCCTCTGGCTGTGCTCCTGCCACCGAGTTCCCAGAGAACAGGGCACCGTGTGCTTGGGCCTGTGCCTGTTTTAAGCAACAAGAGATGTTTTCTCCCACATTTCTGATTATCCTCTGTGTATCAGGCCTCCTCTGTAGCTTGCTAGATAAATTTGACTTGCATCTCTCTTCTGAAGGCGGCCGAGATGTATCTCAAGTGCAATTACCATTAACAGGGCCCGAAGGGAAATGCGTTCAGGCTCTCGGGGTCACTGAGCAAGCCCCTACTCGCCTGGCAGCACTGCTGCCCTCGCCGTGATGCCACCGCTCAGTGCCCCTGGTGTGACCCCCGCCNACTCACGGCAGCGGCGTTCGGGCTCACGCGGGCGCCGCCATTGCTGCGGTGCCGGCGGGGCGCGGCAGGGGGCGATGGCGGGAGGCGCTGGGAACGGCGCAGGGCAGCGGAGCGTGTTACAGCATCTCCTGAGTCGGAAGGGACCCGCAGGGACCACCGAGTCCAACTCGTGGCCCTGCACAGGACAGCTCCAAGAGTCCACGTGCCTGAGAGCGTTGTCCGGATGCTTCTTGAACTGCGTCAGGCTTGGTGCTGTTACCACTTCCCTGGGGAGCCTGTTCCGGTGCCCAACCACCCTCTGGGGGAAGAACTTTATTGTTAATACCCAACCCAAACCTCCCCTGATACGATTCCAGGCCATTCCCTCGGGTCGTGTCACCAGAGAAAAGAGATCAGTGCTCGTCCCTCCTCTTCACTCACGAGGAAGCTGTAGAGTCTGATGAGGTCTCCCCTCAGTCTCCTCCACACTNTGTGGCCGGAGGGACCCCGCGGGTACGAACCCCCTCCCGCGCCCCTTCCCGCCCCCGCGGGGCCCCGACCGCCCCCCGCCGGCATTTCGCGCCAGGCCGAGCCCGCCGAGAGGGG
>VYZQ01038644.1:0-20876 GCA_013400655.1 Mystacornis crossleyi
TAAACCTCAACTGAAATAAATCTCTCTTTGCCTCTAACAGAAAAAAAGTGGCTGACCACTCACTAGCTGCTGAAGTCAGATATTTCAATGATTAGTCTAAGACAGTGTGCCGCTGCTACCAGTTATTGGTAGAGGACCAAGCAGACAACGAGCCATTATGAAAATATGACCTTTTTTTTTTTTTGACAGAGGGAAAATATGTTAAGTCTCAAGATCAAGAAGTAATTAATCAGATGGCTACCTAACATGATATAACCTCATCCCTAGAATACTATGCCTAGATATGTATCGCTTCTGTCCATTTTTTTTAGATGTTTTACTTGTTGCTGCATTTTGTGCATTCTTGTCTTTCCTTAGCTATATGAAACACAACTTCTTTCCAATGCTTTCTTGTAATGCAAACTATGTTACTAACCTTAAATATCTACAGAAACAGATGGCTTGAATAAAGCAAAGATTACTCAAATATGGGATTAAATCCATTTTTAAACTTCCCTGCAAAGACACATTTTCATTTATTATAAAACATTTATTAAAAACATTTAATAGGACTATAACCTTTACTATAAGAGAATGACCAACTTCAAGTGAATCACCTCTATGCAGGTATACTGTGATCCTGTATTTGTTACACGTTTCACAATATAAAGCTAGTATTTCCAAAAGTACTTCTTTCTTAAGTAAAGGAGCTCTGTTAGTCAAACAGCCTGATATTCATCTCATTCTCAGCAATTAGTTTTCAGTTAAAAGAGTAAGAACACATTTGTCACCAATGGTTTTCTTCAGGGCAAGCAGCTCTTCCTCTTGTTTGTGGTAAGCACTTTGATGAAGCTTCTTTTTCAACAGCTCTGCTTCCTCAGACTTCATCTCCCATTGCTGCTTCAGTTGCTGGTACCTTTGGAGACAGTAGTGACACACATTGCTATATGGAAGGGTACCCAGCATCTCACTTTCAAAGCTGAAGTAAGTAGTTAAATATCTATATTCCATTTCTCATGTGAGATACAGTGATGGCTGTAGGGCAAGTAAGCTTAAATGAATGAAAATCTGATATAATTGCTTTGATAATAATTGTGAGGTTTGTAGGCATGTAAATTTTTATATATGTAGCTCCTTCTATTTAGCCCTGATCTGCCATATTAAAAACAAATGCAACAGATGGAATTTGGCAACAATTCAGAGATCGCCGTTTTTTTCCAACTGGCGGCATGACAGATGTTAATCTGAAGAATTCAAGAAAAGATACCTAAAAGCAAAAGTTCTTTCCTACTCTTGGCTATATTTCTGGAAGTCTACTGCAGCTCAAAACAATTTGAAAAAATGAATCCAGCTAGTAGGTAGCATGTTATGCAACACTACCTCCTTATGGCATTTTTGCAGAACTGACTAAACGTATTTTTCTATTCCATCTTTTAATACGGTATTCAGTAATTGAATAGTTGAAAATCAAAAAAACTTAAAATTATTTAAGTCCTTACAGCAGTATCACTCAGATTCTCCTTTTTAAGATCTTTTTATTCTCTTGTGAGAAAAATAAGAGTGACTATAAATTGGAATTCTGTGCAGGTGTTAAAAATATGTCTGGAATGGATCCATTCTTCAGTGGACTTCAAGAAACTTCAACCAATTTCAAGTAGACATCCATGTGTACCCTTTTTTTTCCTGTATTATCCAAAACAAAGGTTTTTTGCATGTGTAATCTAAAAACTGAATTTGCTTTTTGATTGAACTTACTAATTATACTGGGAGGAGAGGGAGGAAGGAAATTATTTTTTGCATATTACATTCTCAAAAGGCCCTATGGCCTCCCAAAACAACTTGTTGTATTAAATTTACTCGGTCACAATAAGAGAAATGATACACATTTCATACTGCAAACCTTACTTTTCAGCAACCTTCTTCAAGCTTGCCAACTCCTTCTCTACGGCTGCAAGCTCAGATTCCTTTTTCTTGAGTTCTATTTCAACATCTTTCATTTCTTGAAGTTTAGACAATATTGGTGCAGCCTGTGAGGATGCACCTGTTAAATGAAAAAAAATAAAAGGTCATGCTACTTGGAATTAGACCAGCGGATTTACCATTGGTAATTGCAAATTCTAAACATTAATAATGATGCAGGTTGATAATTTATTTTAGTTGAGAAACAGATAAGGCAGGTAGGCTAGAGTTCTTAGTGGAGAAAGACTAGAACTTAGTTACAGAACTTAGCTCTTCATGCTCTGAATACTACACATGCATGTCTTGTGCCAACAACTAACTTCCTATAATTTAGAAAATTATTGCAAATCAGTGATGAATTACTGTAAAAAGTGCTTGAATTCCAAGCACGTCTGCTTCCAACAGGATTATACAGTCAAACAAGATTAAGTATTTAAAATCTAAATTATATTATGCAAATTTTGCCATTAATTTTTTCCTAAACTAATTAACATTATTTCAGCTGAAGACAATTTTAGCTCAAACAGATTATTCCCAGTACATGTCTAAACAAAAGGGTTACTATTCATTTTTATAAAAAATATGCAAGAGCAATAAACATAACAAGACACATATTATTATTATAATTGTTATTATAATTATCATAATTATTATTGTTGTTATTATTATTATTGTTATTAGTAGTAGTAGTAGTATATGAATAGAATCAGCAATTGCCTCCATGCAGAGTTCCTTGGGGATCAAACACATCTCCATCGAGAGTAACACTTCTCGTCATTATCCTTTTGTCAAAAGTCACTTTCTTAGCATTATCCATGTTATTGCAGACCAGTGTTGTTCCAAAGACATATTCCATTGCTTTCTGCAGTTCAGATTCATATACAATTAAGGAAAGGGCTAAATGCAAGTTAGCACGGCCAGCCTAGAAATCAAATGAAATGCAATTAGTATGCCTTAAGTTATAAGAAGTTTCAAATCTAATTTCTGTCTTTTGTTAATAAAAACTCTTTCTAAAAGTATCATGACATTTTAAAACTATTTCAGTTACAAGTGGAATAATTAATACCCACTTAAACCTCACATAACTGAAAGGATACAAAGGAAAACAAAATCAATATACCCTCAAAATTTGTAGAAATTCATATTAGCAAAACCATTAAGAATCCCAAGTTTTTAGTATAGAAATAAATTGAAAATGGGACAGAAGCAATATAGCATAAAGAGTGTATTTATTTACATACCAAGCTTTTGGCCAACTTGACCACGTCTTCTTGAACACACCTGGCTGAAATTTTGTTTAATGGAATGATGGTGCATCGATGCTTTAGTTCACCCTTCTCTAAAAGCTTTTTGCCAGTAACCTCAAATGAAAAATAATTACAAAGCACACCTGAGTACACAAGTGATTTTGTAAAGTGAGACAGTAGGGCATTGGAAGAAGAACACATTGTTGCCACCAACTATGCCTGATTTTCTTGACCCAATTTAAACACGTACATGTGTCCAAACCTCTCTCAAGCATTCAGTATCAAGGCATGTGCTTGCCAACCCCAAATCACACAATCAGATCTCAAAATTCAGAGTTCTATACTAAAGCAATAAACTTACCTCTGTGTCCACAATGATGTTATAGAGCTTCCCTCCAGCCACTGCTTCCAGGGCTTTGGCATTGGATAGATCTTTCACAGTGAAAAGAGATGCAACAGGGCCTTTCACATGGTTTAGATTCCAGTTTTTTTCTGGATGTCTTAAAATAAATATAAATTATGACTACAAATCATGTCTGTTTTTCTCCCACACATCTTTAAAAAGTTTATATTTAAAACTCATGATGCTTCTTATTCTGGTATAAGCAATTCTAAATTCTTTCAGAAAAAGAACCCCATACAACCAGAAAATGGTTAAATAAATACTTCACAGCAAGAGACCTGACACTAAAGAGTCAAATACGAAGTCATTAAAACAATGTAATTCCCGATTTATTCACACAATTTTCAATTGATTTTTCCAATGGGTTCTGTTATTACCACAGCTAGATGAGTATGTTCAGCCTATTACACAAACAGTTAAACCTGGGAGTATAGATACTGGACTAGAGTTGGACCTCCAAAGAGCAAGTCTGCTGGTGTCCACAGCCAGGAAACAACGATTAAATATTTTTGCAGTTTAGATCTTTGGATTCTATGGCTTTAGCTACTGAAGTTATGACTTGAAAACACCATCAGACAAAACTTTTAAATTCCAATGGCTTTGATAAGACTGTAACATTTCCTGACTTTCCCCCTCACCTTGCAGCAGTTAAGACAGTCACTATTCACTGGCACTAAAAGGAAGGCAAGAGCTAAGACACTGGTGGAATTATCTGGTAAAAGGCCCTCAGAAGCCCCTTCAAACATCTTGCAGGATCATGCTGGGATCTTACTTGTATGTGAACTGTAGATGAGGAAACTTTGCCATTAAACTTTCACTCAGTTCTCTCAGCCGGCTGATATCAGAAATCAATGCCTTCTTTTTTGCTAGGAGGGCTTCCCCTTTCTCTTCTTCGGAGTCAAACACAAGTTGTAGACATATATCCAGAGCAGAGAAACCCATTAGCTTAAAAATTGGTAACCTACCCTGTTTATCTACATAGATGTAGAGAATACTTACTTAGAAGACTTTCTAAAATTCTTTGTAAATTTTCAGACTAAAAAACTTAATACCATCATAACACCAAACACGCATAGTGAAAGTTTAAAGTGTAATGTTCTTCTCAAAAAGTCAATCTGGAATATCAACATTTTGTGTAGTGTCTGAAACAAAAGTTACCTGGCATGAAAAACAAACTCTTAAGAAGTGTTTTAGGTACAGAAAACCAGTAAGCAATAGGGATGTTGATCCCTTTTTCCATCTAAATTTTACCTGGAATTTAATTGTGCCATCAAACTTTAAAACATTAGGCCTAAAGTTTATAAAATCAAATTATTTTAAGCTGCTTTCTGTGGAAGTTCAAAAGTTTGAGGAGCTTAGATCAGAGAAATTTCTTTAAGCACGAAAGCAGCAGACTTGATTTTTCATATCCCTCCTGCACTGGGTCTGGGTGAGATGGAGTTAAAATCACAGAAAGAGCAGCCCTCATAGTGCTGTTTTTTTGTTTCTACTAGAAAGGCATAGATATAACACAGTTTTGGCTACTGCTAAGCATGCTGGCACAGCACCAAGGCTGGTTCTCAGCCCCTCTTCCAAAAGCCAGTAGGCTGTGGGTGGGCAATAGGGTGGGAGGGGACATAGCCAGGATATGGGATCCAAGGGATATTCCATACTATTATGAAGGTGTGCTCATCAGTAAAAGCGAAGGGAAAGGACAAGGGGAGGGAGTGTCCATTATTAAGGCTTTTTTCTTCCAAAACAGCCTTCAGGCATACTGAGGTCCTACTTCACAGGAAGGGGCTGAACATTGTCTCCTAATTCCTGATGGGATGCAGAGCATAATTTTTTTTTGTTTTCCTTTGCTTCTGCATCTTCCAGCCAGCTCCAAAATAGACCCGCCACTGGTCGAGGCCAAGGCCATCACTGATGGAGGTGAAGCCTCTGGGATAACATATTACATAAGGGGAAAAAAAAGCCAAAGCTATCGGCAGTGGCCAGAAAGAGGAATGACAGCATGTGAGAGAAACAGCCCTGCAGACACCAAGGCCAGTGAAGAAGGACAGGGAGGAGGTGCTCCAGCCACTGGAGCAGAGATTTCCCTGCAGTCCCTGGTGCAGAGCATGGTGAGGTAGCTGTGCCCTACAACCCATGGAGGTCCACAGCATAGTATATATCCACCTGCAGCCTGTGGAAGCCCACACTGGAGCAGGGTCCTGTGAGAACCTTTAGACCCATGGGCAGAGGAGCGCACACTGGAGCAGGTTTGCTGGCAGGATGTATGACCCCCCTCCAGGGCACCCATACTGGAGCAGCCTGTTCCTGAGGACTGCACCCCATGAGAGGGACCCATGCTGGAGCAGTTTGTGAAGAACTGCAGGCCATGAGAAGGATTCACACTGGAGAAGTTCAAGTAGGACTGCCTCCCTTGGGACGAACCCCATGGTGGAGCAGGGGAAGTGTGCAAGTGCTGTCCCTGAGGAGGAAGGAGTGGCAGAGACAACATGTGAGGAGCTGACTGCAGCCCCATTCCCTGTCGCCCAGCAGTACTCACAGAGAGAAGGTACAGAAAATCAGGAACACAATAGAGCCCGGGAAATTAGGTTAAATTGATTTCCCCAAGTCAAGTCTATTTTGCCCATGACAGTAATTGCCAAGTAATCTCTCCCTGTCCTTATCTCAACTCGTGAGCTTTTGCCATGTATCGTCTCCTCTGTCTAGCTGAAAAGGGGAGTACGACAGAATGGCTTTGGTGGACACCTGGCATCCAGTCAGGACCAACTCACGGCACTGCAATNCTGATGGGATGCAGAGCATAATTTTTTTTTGTTTTCCTTTGCTTCTGCATCTTCCAGCCAGCTCCAAAATAGACCCGCCACTGGTCGAGGCCAAGGCCATCACTGATGGAGGTGAAGCCTCTGGGATAACATATTACATAAGGGGAAAAAAAAGCCAAAGCTATCGGCAGTGGCCAGAAAGAGGAATGACAGCATGTGAGAGAAACAGCCCTGCAGACACCAAGGCCAGTGAAGAAGGACAGGGAGGAGGTGCTCCAGCCACTGGAGCAGAGATTTCCCTGCAGTCCCTGGTGCAGAGCATGGTGAGGTAGCTGTGCCCTACAACCCATGGAGGTCCACAGCATAGTATATATCCACCTGCAGCCTGTGGAAGCCCACACTGGAGCAGGGTCCTGTGAGAACCTTTAGACCCATGGGCAGAGGAGCGCACACTGGAGCAGGTTTGCTGGCAGGATGTATGACCCCCCTCCAGGGCACCCATACTGGAGCAGCCTGTTCCTGAGGACTGCACCCCATGAGAGGGACCCATGCTGGAGCAGTTTGTGAAGAACTGCAGGCCATGAGAAGGATTCACACTGGAGAAGTTCAAGTAGGACTGCCTCCCTTGGGACGAACCCCATGGTGGAGCAGGGGAAGTGTGCAAGTGCTGTCCCTGAGGAGGAAGGAGTGGCAGAGACAACATGTGAGGAGCTGACTGCAGCCCCATTCCCTGTCGCCCAGCAGTACTCACAGAGAGAAGGTACAGAAAATCAGGAACACAATAGAGCCCGGGAAATTAGGTTAAATTGATTTCCCCAAGTCAAGTCTATTTTGCCCATGACAGTAATTGCCAAGTAATCTCTCCCTGTCCTTATCTCAACTCGTGAGCTTTTGCCATGTATCGTCTCCTCTGTCTAGCTGAAAAGGGGAGTACGACAGAATGGCTTTGGTGGACACCTGGCATCCAGTCAGGACCAACTCACGGCACTGCAATACTCCTTTGTATACTGCCCCAACATTATGCATCAGAAGTCTGTACAGACCTGAATAGTTCAGCTCCTTTATTTGGTTCTCTAGGGTTATTTTCATTTTTTCAACAGCTTCAAATGCTTTCCGGTCTTTCTTGTAGCCTTCATCCATCTTTTTAACTTCAGCTTCTTTTGTCTTTAATTCTTTTTGTGCATAATTCAGCTTCATTTGAGCCTATAAGGAGTAAGCAGATACGGAAGCAGAGCTTCAAAGACAATCTTGCAGGTACAAATTTCGAACACTTGCACTATCAAGCTGCCCATGTAATTTATAAAATTTTCCACTAGTTGCAGATATGACAAAAAGCAGCCTGGGCTTTTGAAAATAATGGCACCGGTTATTTGGAAACAAAAACATAGATCTTGTATTTAACTATGGTAACACATTAAAACATGAACAGAGTCTGAGAAGAAACAAAGTAAAATAAGATGGGATACAGCTGTCCTTTTTCACTTTACAGAGAAGAATTTCTCCTTAAGTGAGACAAGGAAAGTGAACTTTGGAAATTTAAACTCCACCGTCTATCCACTATCTACCACTAAACTACCACCACTATCCCAGCAGAGGTTTTCTATCTCAAGACAAAACAAGCATCATCTCTTTCAGTCATGTGATGAGCACACAATCTAACTAAGGAGAAAATAGTTTCTTCTAACTCTCCATTTCACAATCTCAGGCATCTTTATTTTGATTCCATTAAGTTTTACTGTAGAAATCTTTGTTTGATTGTGTATCATGGACAACAGTCCTACTTTTTTCCTATTCAGTACGACTGATCATTTGAGTACAGTGAGTCCCACTTTGTATCTCAAATGACAGTTTTTAATACTTCCTCTCAGCAATGCTACAGCATTTTCCTGTGCAAGGATATTTTCTTTATATTTTATCAAAAAGTTAGCTTAATGTATGTTGTAAGCTTATTATGTGTCGCAGAGCGGAGGAGAGAGATGCAGCAGGCAGGATTGTGCAGCTTGATTGAGATTTATTTAATTATTTTACAACTCTCTTATAGACTAGTGTCTTCATAGTGGGATTGGGCAAAGGATCTGCCACCCCTTAGGGATCATTGGCTGAAGTCCTGCAACACCACTGTTAAAACATTTCTCTGCTGTACTATAAACGTTAGCAGGTGTCCATAGTTTACAAACTCTACTGATAGCTTCCATGAGAAAGAAAAATTTCTCACTAGATTAGAAAGAAGCAAGAAAAGTTCTTGCAGCTTTTTCTGTATCCACAAATGTATATGCCAAAATGTAAAATATCTTGCATAGATATTCTGCACCTCCTTTCATTGATCTTTCAAGCATGTGTCTGTCAATTGGTTTTCAGACAATTTTCAAAAGCTTGAAGGCAGGTCTGAGACAGGCAGAGCTTTTTTCCTTACCTGTTTAGCTTCTGTTATTGCTTTGCCAATTTCATTTTTGCAGATCATCATCTGTCCTGAAAGAGTAGCTTCTTCACCATCCTTATTGCTGGACAGGCCAGCAGACACAGCATTAAAATGCTGTTGTGCTGCAGCTAATGCATGTGCATCTTTTTCACATTCTTCCTGTGAAACATTTAGTTCTTTCTCTAGATTCTTTACTTCTTTCTCCTTTGAGACTAATGCTTTAGAATCCTTCAGCAAAACAAGGAACAAAAATTAAAAATCTAAGAGAGAACCTGAGTCCGTTACCTTGAAATTCATATTGTTTAGATGAGGAGCAACAAGTAGTTTCATCAGCTACTTTCTATGACCCTTTGTCAGATTTTGTGATCTTGCAATATGTCTTTGCATGTTTTCAAATGTGTTACTTGCCCCACGGGTGTACTGAATATCTACAGACAGATGAGATACAGGAAGGGTAACAACTACCCAAGAACTAGGAGAATTATCTCTCTTTTCCCAATATCTAAAAAGTGATCCTCTTGCATAAAAAACATCAACTGTCAAAAATATGCAAGGCAGAGATTTCTCATTTAATTTAAAGAGTAACGTATGTCCAGAAAGCATAAGAGTTTGAAGCTACAGGGATCTCTCATGAGCTTAGTAGAAAATGTGGAAGCATAAAGAGTTGCACTTTATTCGTATTTACATCGTGTGTGTTTCTAATGGGAACCTACTACCTATGCTGTACAAATTAAACGATGGCCTTAACATTTGCCTCTGCTTTTCTGCTGTAATTCTTGCCAATCATAGGATTCTTCATAACATAATAGGAAAGAAAAAACAGCTGTTCCCACAATTTGAATAATTTAGTATGTAAAGAAAATTATATACAAATATCTTACCTTTTGCATACGTGTTACCAATTCCCTGTACTTAGCCTCTTCACTTTCTAAGTTTTGCTTCTTGAGATCAAGAGCACTTTGTGCTTTTGTATTAACTCTTTGATTTTCTGAAAGAGCAGCTTCCAGTGCACGAAGTCTACCACCAACTTCCTACAATCAGGAATAAAGGAAATTTAATTTAGCCTCTGAAACCAATACAGTATTTGTAATATTTCATCATACATTCACAGCTTTATGTAGAAGGAAATCTGACCAAGCAGGCAGTAGCCAATACAAACACGTTAGACCATCACTTCCCTCTGAAATACAACCTAACTTGAAGCTACTACTGAAGACCCTCATCAGTCCATAAGATGGGACACTGCCCCTGTACAGAAGGTGGATTTAGACATGCAAAGACTCTATGGGCCATCCCGTATCTAATTAAATTTGCTGCCCCCAAACTGAAGTCAATACTGTTTATTGTCAAACAAAAGCTTGCTTACTTTTCTTTTAAGACATCAACAAAAAGGGAGAAAAAAAGTCCCTGGCAAAACTTACCGTTGAACGCACAGAGTGGAAACATGAGGGCAAACAGTTTTTATGCTTCAATTATTTTTCATTTGCATTTCAGACAAAAAAAAACCCCCTTTAAATGGATGTCTTCTAGACAATGGCCAAAACCAACAATGAACAATGCATAACCTAAGCAACCCACCTTAGAAGACAGAATAAGAAGATAAAGAAGACAGAAGATAAAAATTCAAGGGGATACTATCTGTAAAAATAATTCCTGTGTCTTAAAATTCTTTGTATTCAGATGAGCACAATTCTGTTTTCACTTACCTTATCCTTTTCCTTTTCCATCTCCGCTATGTCTTCATTAAGTTTTTCTATATTCTGTTCAATTTCAGCCATTGATTCCCGAAACTTCTCTACATTAGACCTCATCTCCTTTAACATGCCAACAGAGGATACCTTTGTTTCTTCAGCTAGAGTAAACTGATAAGCTACACAAAAGCGGCTTACATGTTCTATTTCTCGTAGTAATTTTTGGTATTCTAGATAGGATGCTCGTTCCTGAACAGACAAAAATAAAATTAAAAAAAAAAAGCTCTAAAATTTGATGAAAAAACAATGTTACATAAGACTACTATAGAAATCTTCTATGTGCCTTTAAAAGTATTTGAAGGGCCTACCTTACCACTTTTCTAATTTTTCCATACCTCTTTTAGTTTCTGTAAAGTTGGACTGATCTCCTCATTTAAGACCTGAAACACATAGCAGAACATTTATATTCTGATTTTACTGAACTCTAAACTTTAAACATGTCTATGTATGTCTAGTTCCAGGTGCAGAAAAGAAATATTCTACAAGTCAAAATCTACATTAACCTAGTCACTCAGTTATCTTTAACAAATATGAATGAAAGTATACTTTCCAACATGTAGTACCATTTGAATGTTTTCCAGTTTGGATTCCTTCTTCTCTATGGTTTTCTGGACAGCTATTTTCTTGCATTCATACATCCTAGTACCAGCTGCTTCTTCAATCATAGCTAAAATCTAAAATAGAGCAATGCAAAAAATGTTGATGTTTTTTCTTACGCTAGATTGGTTCAACTTGGTTGAACATCTCATCTCCCTCTAACACCTTTATTTTTGTTGTCCCTCTCCCAACATATAGATTCTTATCATTCAAATCAGTTCAGTAAAACTTCAGACAAAAAAACTCCCACAACCTTCTTACCTCTGGTGGCTTCATATTTAGAACTTTGGTAATTTGTCCCTGGTGACAGAAAGATAAAAAAAGAACAGTGGTTGTGTACCATGCAGTAGTAAAAAGAAAAACCAAAACCCCAACCTCCCACTCACTTTTATACATTGTATTATAAGCTCAAGCACTTTTTAAATTTTTTTGCTACAAGATAATCTAGTTTACTCATTTGTTTTGCTCTTCAAAGTTCAAATACATCACTCTTTCAGGTAGCATGCTTGAAATGGCATCGTATGCTAGGCTCAATCCCCACAGTCCTGAGTACACCTTAAGGGAGTAATGCAGATATTTCTTCTAGAGTCTTACTAGGTTGCTGATGTTAAATAAGCTGCTAATCATAACCAGCTTTTTTTGTGATGTAGCTCATATGTAAGAGGGAGAAACAGAATATGTAGAAAACTGTCCCCATATTTGCCATCCACTTGGGACAGTCACATTTGAAACAATAAATCCTGCTCTGTGTTATTATTCCTTGCAAATATTTCAGGGATTTGCCTAGTCCTTAAGAGAGCCTTCTCAATTCATCAGCCTTCTTTGGATAATTGCGGATTACAAAGGTACATATCTCAACTTCATTCAAAATACTGTCTAACATGGAACATAATAGTAAATAAATTTACTATTTACTAAATAAAATTTAGCGTAATAGTAAAAGCAATACCTATCTCTTAAGGAGGAAAAAAGAAAATAAAATGGGCACATGTTTTAGAAAAGTTTGCTAACATGAGGGCTACATGAGGTCTTGTGCTACAAGATGTATTTCAGGGCTAAACTATGCTGGACTGGAAATCTTAACTACTTAACAGACACTACATTTTTATTTGATGTCACTGTAATTAGGATATTAAGTGTTCTTCCACTATCTTCCCTGCCTTAAATTTCGTGCAAGTCGTATTCTTTCTGGATTTTATAAAGATGCACACAATACCTGCATAATAAGGAAGTAAGGATTATTGACATTAAGTCCAATGGAACAGAAGAGATCCTGCACACGACTGTTGGCAGCATTAACACCATTGATGAGATACTTATTTCTACCTCCAATGACAACCTGGAGAACAAAGACAAAAAAACCTGCTTGGAGTTGTGAGACTATAAACTATAATGAAGAATAAAAAATCTGAGCAAATCACACTTTTTATATCTTTGCATTATATATTATATCTTTGCATACATATGTATGTGCATACTATGCAGAAGATCAAAACAGAACTTGTTCGACATTTGAAAAGTTAACTAAAATACAAGAAGAATTAGTCATTGGGGACAATACTGACAAACTTTCCAGAAACTCTACTTTAAAAACCAACCAATAAAAAAATATCAAAAATGAAAACCCCAACATCTTCATCAGAAAAATAAAGGTTCCTTTGTTCTTGGAGACCAAATTCAACACACAGTTCAGATATTAAGAGGAAGATATGAAAGCAGAAAAAGCCACAAGATAGAAAATTATAACTTGCTTTATGAACATTTCTATCTAGTACACTGGATCTACTTATACAGTCTGTTACTAACTATACTGTAGAGGCAATGTAGAAGCCTTGCCTCTACTGCAGAAACTCGGGGACTTTAAAAATTACCCGTTTTTTTGCCTTGACCACTCTGTTGAGAAGAGTAAAAACATATATAGTTTATTAAAAAATACAGATATTAAGGACTCACCTGCCTACTCACAGTGATCTCATCATTAGCTTCAAATCCCAATGGACTTCGACTCTTGTCTGAATTATCGAAGTTAATAGACACAGTTGCCTTTGTAATTCCAGCTTGCCCATTCTTATAAACTAGATCTTGGAAGTTGGAAGCTCGCACCTAAGTCCAGGGAACAGATATATACTTCTTTGAAAGTAATTAATTCCACATTTTCATTGTACTACTGGAGGTTTTGGAGAAGTGAATGAAAAACTGAAGGTCTAGCTGCATATTTAAGAGTTCATGTGAACTGACACATGGGAGCTGCAAGGCGCTATCACTGTAAAACCACAACCAATGTGTACCAGTCTAGTTTTAGTTATCCAGCTAATTGTTTCTGCATGAGGCTCCTGACAAACACTGCATATGTTTTTAAAAAAAGGCAGCCGCCAGTAAATGTATTGAACAAGCACTTATTTTTCACAATGCAGTTTACAGGCAAATGATTGAAAAAGTGTTCCTTGGAGGTCTGCTGGCTTTGTCTACAACTGGCAGGAGGTAGTGATGGGAAAGAAAGGAAACTAAAAAATCACCTTCAGACAGAGATTAAAATTGGTGTCAGAGCACACAGTTTTTATGAGAATAAGGCAGATATATTATCTCTTAAATAGCAGGCATTGCATGAAAACCACTTTTAAAACTTCTTCTGATGAACCAGCTAGCCAGATTTTAAGACCCAATCAAGAACAGAAAACGTTTATTACAAATAAGTAAATTAGTGCCTTTAGATGCAAAAGACCTTTGGTTTGAAGTTACTACCTTTTAAGTGGTTATTTTTAGTCTATTGTTGTAAGCCACATACTTTTTGTAACTGTGGTATATGGATGAAGTTGTAACTCAGCCTTAATGTAAGCATGAACAACAACGACAGAGACCCAGATTTATGTAACGAAAAATCCAAATAATAAAACTATTTGTTTAAAAGAAGCACCATTTCAGGACTTCCGTGGGAGGCTACTCACTAGAGCAATATGAAACGTTGCTGACAGAAGAAAGACCTTTCTTAAATGTCCCGTCTCTTTACCTGTGACAGATTGCTGATTCCCAGCACGAAACAGATGGAGTCCAAGACATTGGATTTGCCACTACCGTTCAACCCAGTAATGGCATTGAATAACGGGTCAAAGTCTTTAATTTCCGTCCTCTGAGCATAGGATTTGAAACCTTCAAGAACAATTGACTTGATGTACATCTTCTCACTGATCCTAATGGACCAGGCAAAGTGTTCCTCTGAGAAGCACTAAGAAAGGTATCTGGAAAATAATCCTACATATTTCAGAGCAAAGAAAAAAGAAGCCAATAAATCACACTGTCAAATAAATAACTAGACGTGTGAGAAAACTCAAAGAACGCATGCCTTTTACAACAAAAATATCACGCATTTATAAACGAAAAAAGCCAAGCAGACCACAGATGCAGGCAGCATCCCAACAACAACCTGTACTTCAGCATTTCTAAGAGACGTGCCTTTAACACAAAGCTTATCACGACACTTAAGTACAGATTCGCGGCACGGCCACGGTTTGCCGCAAAGCTGGCCGCCAGCGAAGGGGAGAGAAGGGCACGGGTGTTTCAGAACACGGCAGAGCCTCCCTTTCCCGCTTGCAGGACTGCTACACCTATTCGGCCACACCGCCCTCGAGGGGTATATCACAGGGAAGCGGCAGCCTCAAATGAGGCACCGCGGACAAGCACCCATCGCAGGCCCATCTCCGACCCAGCCGCCTTCATCGCGCTGCCCCCGCGGCCCTGCCAGTGGCCCTGCTCCAGCGAGCCCTCCCTGCCGGCCCTGATGCCAAATCGGCCGCAGGCGGCCCCGCTTCCCTCCCCGGTCCCCGTGCCTCACTCGCTCACCCCCGTCCGGTGCCGCTCCCCGATGCCGGTGCCTCACTCGCCCACCCCTGGCCGGCGCCGCTCCCGCCGCCCGCCAGGATCGAATTTTGGCGCCAAACGCCGCAGCCGTTAGGGGAGGGGCCTGATGGCGGCCGCCCCCGCGCCGCCTGCCCGGCCCGCCCTCCCCGGCGCCTCTCGGGACCGGAGCGAGCACTGCCGGGACGCGGCCTGAAGGGACGGCGCGCACCCCCGGGCAGGCAGGCACGGCGGGCTTGGCTAGGAAAGGGCTCTTCCAGCTCTGACGGGGGCGGGACTCTGCGGAGAATGGGGGTTGCTGGCCCCGTGAGGGAGGGCGCCCGGAGGCCTTTGGTCCCCGGAGGAGATGGGGATGGACGAGAAGGCACTTGGGCGTTCGTGTGGGGTTCTGTAGGGGGCTGAGAAGCTTGAGCGTTAACTCCAGCCTGCGGCGGGAAGTGTCTTTGTACCGCCCTGAAATTATATTTAAAATGAAGGAAGTGCGGTTCTGTACTTTCAACATACATTCCTACTATACCACCGCCCCCCGCCCCAGGGAAAAAAAAAAGATAAAAACAAAAAACACCATCTATGCCTGCTCAAATCTATTGCTATGATTTACATAGTCATGCTTCCATTCAAGCAGAGTGAGGAGAGCTTGTTCAAAATGTGTGAACAAGTTCAATGCGAGAACAGTAGCTGTCTGTTTATTGCTGCACTGGTCAAAGCGGGAAAGCAAAGTCGGCTGGATGCATGTACTCGTTCCTGAGCCTGCTTTATTCGTGCTGTGTGAGTAGACCAGGATTTTGCAGGCTCCAGTCTTGCAGTGTCAGCTGGACACTGTTGCTGCTGAGGTCCGCTGTAAAACTTGGTGTCCTGAACTACTGGATTTGATGTTACTTTAGTAATTTGAAATAATTCAGACTGCAGGTCTACATTACACTAGGGAAAAACATATAGTGCCTTTGCTTGCTTCAGGAATTATATTGGATGCCGCTGTTTAGGCATTACAGTGACAGCACTGCTGCTGGAAGTACTGCAGCCAGAAACACCTGATGGTGCCTTATCTGCTGCTCACTTGCTTACATTTGGACACCATACTGAGAAAAATTATTTTGAAATATAGGCAAGAATCAGATTGATACTGAGTAACTATACAGCCACCCCTAAATGCCGCTCTTTATATGGTGAATTGAAAATGTTCCCAAATTATTTTTGAATCTGCCTTCTGTAGCAAACATGCTTGAGTGTTTCTTGCCTGCAGGAGAGTTCCTGGGTTGTTCCTGTTAGAGATGGCTGCTTGGCCTACTCTGAAGGTGGCACCTGGTTGTTCTTCAAATGCCCAGAGTCATTGTCAGTGTGTGGTTGATGGAGCTGGCAGCTGGGTAGCTAGTACTATACCTGCTCAAGCTGCTCCTGTCTCATCCAGACTAACCACAGCCTGAAATTAGGAAATGGAAATAAAGCAGAACCAAGTCTGATGTGAGGCTTTCTGCTGTAAAGATAACGAGGCTTGTTCCCTATTTACATATAATATGAGAAAGAGAAATAATTTCTTAAATATTAAGAAATGAGTTCTTAAGTAGTTCTGTAATACGTTTAACCTCATAAGGCTTAAATTTGAGTGCTTCATTTTAAGAAATATAAAATCCAGTTGTAGCTACTTAACATGCAGTTAGCATGTTGCCATGAATATAACACATGGTTTGAGAAAGGAAAATATATTTTTAGTAACTTCTTGTCCAGGAATGGTTTTTTTATTGTTATAATAACTTTATAGTGAACTTTGGGGAAGCAAACTTCCAGCTCTTCAAGGAGCTAGTTAGTAGAACCCTCTGGGAAGCTGCCCTTTTGGACGAGGGAGTAGAACAGAGCTGACATATTTTTAAGGACACCTTCCATAGAGCACAAGAGCTAGTGATCCCCAGGGACAAGAAATTGCGTAAGGAAGGCAATAAACCAGCGTGGATGAGTAGGGAACTGCTGGTCAAACTAAAAGGCAAGAAGGAAATGCAGAGGCAGTGGAAACAGGGACAGGTATCTGGGAAGAGTATAGGGAGTCTTGATTGTGTAGGGATGGGCTGAGGAAGGCCAAGGCGCATCTGGAGCTGAACTTAACAAGGAATGCAAAGAATAACAGGAATGGGTTCTACAGATATGTTACCCAGAGAGGAGAAGTCAAAGAAAGCGTGCACACATACACCACCGTGGGAAATGCAAGGCTGGCAGACAGGTAGCAATGGATGAGAAGGCTGAGGTACTCAAGGACTCTTTTGCCTCAGTCTTCAGTGGCAAACCACCTCTCTTTCCACACCCCTCGAGTAAATGGGCAGCAGGGCGGGGACTGGAGTAGCAAAGTGTTTCCCACTGTAAGTGATGGTCCAGTTGCAGGGTTGCATCTGTGAAAAATGCCATCCTGCAGGTCCCAGTGTAATGACAAAGAAGCCATCCTGCAGTGACATACAGCACCTGACAGATGCCTCTTGCCACTGATCAACACTGGTCATGGGTGTGAGCTCTGACTATCTCCTGTGGTCTGTAAATGTGAGCGTTCATCTAGCCCTACCTCAGAGCCAAGTTGGTGAGTAAAACTGGTCCCTAAATTGGAGGATTGTCCACAGCAGGACAAAGTCCAGTTAGCAGCCCATTACTAGCCATAATTTTTGGTATCCTTATAAAAGACCCAGACAGTGATGGAATCTTTCCCCACTACCCTGAACTTGGACCCAGCTACATCAGTTCCGTAGCAGAGTTCTCAGTTCCCTAGTGGTACACATGAATGAATCCAATATAGGGTCACCAGGATGATGAAGGAAAACCAAGAGAGAAATGGCTTTGTTCAGTATCCAGAAACAACAGCTATTGCTAGATAGCTTCTTCATCTGCTTAGTAAGATAGTATCAAGAGAATGGCACCCAGATCATCTGAGGGGAATGCATGGTAAGAGATGATAAATGTTATTTGCTGAACAGTGTTTTCCAATGGCACAGTGGAGAGTTCTGGGATTTCCTCCTGCTGAACCATGGCAAGGTCAGATATTAGAACAGGTTGCCTGAAAAATCTCTGAAGAGACTGTGAAATGTGTATCTTTAAAAAGTAATGTAATTTCTCATGTCTGTGTGCTGTCTGATCTGTGCTGATCACTGATCCATGCTTCCACTCTTAAAATTTCCTTACACTCTTGTTGACATCCCTCTTCTTTTTTTCCTCATTTTTCCTTTTTTCCCTTTAATTTTTCATTTATCCATCTCAGTCTCCTTAATATTACAAGATACCAGGTAACAAATACCAGATACCAGATCAGAGATTTGTCTTGTATGTGCTAAGTGGGCCGGAGCAGCAAGTTTCCATCTTGAGGGAGAAGCTGGTTGTGCATGCTACAAGCAGGAACTTGTTCAAGGGTGAAACTACCCTTGTAATATTACAGAAATCCAGCAGGGGGCTTCAGAGAGATTGGTGGTGCTTGAAAGTACTAGATTGAAGTTTTTCACTTCCCTTCCGAGTTCAGGTAGTACACTAACTGCAAGAGATGTGTACGCTGCAAGGGGGTGTTTAACCTTTGTAAAAATCTAAGCTTTTAAAAACTCAAATTTTTTTTTGGCAGCTGTAAAATCAAGCAGATTAAACATTTCTCTCTGTGGTACAGTAACGGGCCTGTCTCTGCAAATCTGAGAAGTGAAACTGGGCTATAGGATGTCTCTATAGCTTTGAGGAAATTTTGCGTTTACTGATGTTGCAACATTTGTTTGTCCTGTATCAACATTTAAGTAAGGCAGAAGTTAAAAAAGTGCCTGAAAGCAATTTAGGGTGCTGCGCAGTGACTGGGAAAGCACAGCTGGCCCTGTGCCCTGTGCCCTGACAAAAAAAGCTTCGGCTTTGTTTGTCAGCCCATATCACCTGCTGTGCCCCACAGAACTATAGAATTGCTAAAGTTGGAAAAAGAGCTTTAAGATCATCAAGTCCAACCTAGCACCGCCATGTTCACCAGTAGATGAATGTAGTTTGTCCATGTAGTAGACATGTCCTCGAGTGCCATATCCACTTATTTTTTGAACACTTCCAGCTATGGTGATTCCACCAATTCCCTGGGCAACGTGTTCCAGTGCTTTACAGCCCCTTCTGTGAAGAAGATTTTTACCTATACTAAACCTCCTTTGGTTCAGCATAAGCTTATTTCCTCTCATCCTGTCACTTGTTACTTGGAGACTAGCCCCTACCTGGCTACAACCTCCTTTCAGATATCTATAGAGAGTGATAAGGTCTTACTTCGTGTGCCATTTCTGAGAGCTGAATGCAGCTGACCTATGTCCATGATCGTGTTGCCTTCCCTTTTCACTTTCCCTTGTGAACTTTATCCTGTGAACCTCCGTTGGAATTGCAACCTTGTAACAAAGTGCAGGGTCGCACAGTCATTTAGCAGAATGATAACTAGTCGCCTCCAATCTTTGACCTTCTTCCAAGATTTGATAGTATTGCCTAACGAAGTGAATTTGCAGCTTTATTGTTTCATAATGCAGTGTCTTGCCTGCGTGGTCTCTGCCAAAAGTAGCATGGGAATGGTTTGTCTTTGTTCTTACCACGGGGAAAAAAATACAATTGAAAAAGCATTGTAAGAACTAAGCCAGAGGGGAGGAACAGGTAATTTTTGCCAAAACTTATAGGTGTGTAGGATTTGAGGCACATAGGATTTTTAGGCCATATTCACTCCCAGCTAGTTGGTAATCTTTGTATGTGTATGGGAAATCCTGAGGCAGCCTCTGGATTATTACTCCCTTGGTAGTATCTACTGGCAAGAAGTCCTTTTATGTTTATTTGGGGTTTTTTAATTGGGTTGCTTTTCTTTTTAAAGGTATTTGTCCCTTATCCTGGTTCCTGGCACTTTGCTTTGAAATGCTGCAGAAGACTAATAAATTAGATCTGGGGGAAGAAAATAGATAAGATGATGATTACCAGAAAAGCTTTGCTGTTGTGGTGATAGGTGAATTTCTCCTCAGAAGCAATCTACAAACTAATTATGTCTCAGATACACTTTACTCAGCTTTTAATCATACCCTTTTCTTCCAGTGTGGGTGTGACCATAGGTTTAACTGCTTCAGAATGGATATACAAGGAAAAGTACCACAACCATATCTGCAAATTGTGACTGCCAGGAAGATGAACTGTTAAGCTAACCCAAAATTTGAATTGAACTCATATGTAACTGACAGGTTTCTAAGAGGATTTTGTCCTCATGGTTAGATTTGGGCAAGTCCAGGCTAGGAAACCGTATCACACCAGTCAGGAATAATAGCTGAGGTTACTTAAGAAAGTAAACTTTTCTGGTTTGACTCATGCTCCCCCGAGAGCTTTACTGCTTTTCTACTTTAATATGAAGATTCCCAGATTTCTGGTATCACCACTAGCTCTTCAGCCTCCAGTCAAAGTATTTCAATTTTCTCAGACTTGTCTTCCTCTTTTATTCCTGACCTTCTTTTCTAGTTGCTAGTATGTATTATGGAATTCCAGTTTTCACCTCTTCCTTCTTCTCTTCCATTTTCCCCTGAATTGTGAGTGTCCTTACCCATGCTGATTTTGGGTACTGAGCTATGATTACCTCTGTGAAGGTGCTTTGCTTTCAGCTTTGCTACAGTTTGCAGCTACTGCAGTGTCTGAACACAGATGGGATCTTTGCATTTTTATGTATATTGTTAGTGCAAAAAGCCAACATTTCCCAACTGTTACAGGGTGACTGTATGCTGTTATATTCCCATCACTGGTCTATGCCCAGACCATGATTTCTGTGCTTTAAATGGAGCCTGAGAGAGAAGAGAGGAAAAGAAACAGTTTGTTTCTTCAAGGACATAGAGATTAGTGGGAGTTGGTTTTTTTTTTTTCTCAGCTCTGCTTCTTCGGGGAGAGAGAGAGACAGCAAGGGATTTTTTTTCTTTTTTTTTTTTT